>ML324283.1:0-59671 GCA_005239505.1 Nicotiana paniculata
GCTTGATACGTAAATTCCATGTGGGATCGACTCTGGGCATAATACCCCAGATTATATTTGCAAACCCCGCTTAGTCTTTTATTAGACATAGTTGAACGTGATCAGCGGTCGAAGCCTGGCAGGTGCGGATTTAGAGGAGCTGCCCAATTTCCGCAGGTGCGGGCCTACTCCCGCAGAAGCGGAGCCGCAGATACGGGCTCCGTTCCGCAGGTGCGATGCCTGGACATTTTCTCCTCTTCCGCAGGTGCGGGCACTAGCTCGCAGATGCGAGACCGCAGGTGCGGTCCTTGAGCCGCAGGTGCAAAAGTCCTGGAGGCAGTGAAGTTGTTTTAAGTACGGATTTAGACATTTTAGGCCATTTTCTTCATCTTTGGACAATTTGGGGAGCTTTCAAAGGGGAGATTCGACCTAGCATCGTGAGGTAAGTTAATTCCTACTTAAAAGTGAGATTTATACTTGGTTTTTGGGTAGATTAACACACAAAAATTGTGGAAATCATGGGTTTAGAGTAGAAACTTAGGGTTTTGAGAAAAGTAAGATTTAAACAAGAAAGTTGTTATAGAATCATGCAAAAACTATATAATATTGATCCTTAGGTTATGGGTAACTATTTCCGTTGGAAATTTCCGGAATCCGAACATGTGGGTCCGAGGATATATTTTAGGATTTTGCAAACTAGGTTGGGATAACCATTTAAATAGGAGAATTGTGGACTTTTTTTAACATAGAGTGATTTATTTATATAATGTTTGGCTAGTTTTAAGATCTTGGGCGGCGAATTTGGAGATTCGGGCGCATTCTTGACCCGAGAAGTAAGCTTAAAACTAGGTAAGTCTCCTTTCTAACCTTGTAAAAGGGAATTGTCCCCGTAGGTGAAATAACGAATTATATGCTACTATTTGCGGGCGGGCTACGCACGCACGAAGTGACGAGAGTCCGTGCGTAGCTACTATTATGTTTATGTCGGGGGAGTTTAGGATCCACAAGCATGATTTACGTGCCGTATCTTGTAATCTAAATGATAAATTTAGAATTTCTTGGCATCATCGAATTAATTAAATGGATATCTAAGAAGGTCACTATCATTATTTAATTTATTGGTTTTTCCTTGGAAGAATATTCCCAAATAAACCCCTGATTTTTCTGCTGAATGTGTGTATATATATGAGTACCTGAGTCGCATGTATAATTCGCGAGCGGGGTAACTCTATTATTTATTTTGACCGCATCGCATGTACGATTCGCGAGCGGGGGTAATAGATGCATCTATGGTTCGTGCCGTTCGACCCTTCGGTAGTGCACATTTATTATTTCGTTGGATCGGCCGTACGTTCGCGGAATGTTATGTACTTGCTAATTGTTTAGTATTTCTGTGGTTGTTTAACTATTAATTACCCTGGAAAATGAACTGGCAACCTGTACAGTAGGGAATTCGACATATAAAGATAACTGTAGGGAGATTTGATGTTCCTGCCTTACTGTTTATTCATAATATGCCATTCTTGCTTAGCCTTATATTAAAACGTATTATTTTGGCCCTAGAAAGTGTCAAGTCAACCTCTCGTCACTATTTCTTCGAGATTAGACTGGATACTTACTGGGTACATATTGTTTATGTACTCATGCTACGCTTCTATACTTAATTGTACAGGTTCTGAGGCAGGTGCATTTGGTTACCAGTCCGGAGCTCGTCCCTGATTTCACGCGGTTCGAGGCTTCTCGGTGAGCTGCTTCTCTTGATGCCGTTCAACAGCACTCCGGAGTCTCTCTTTTGTTATTCTGTCGATCTCTTCTTAGACAGTGGGATAGTTCTTTTATTCTTTTGATTCTACTCTACTAGATGCCTGTAGACTTGTGACACTAGTTCCTAGCACACACATTGGTAGACTATTCGTTTGGTGGTGTAATTAATTAAAGTTGGCTTTTGGTCTTCGAAATCTTATTGTCCTACTATGTGTTATAGTCCATGCGTAGAGGCTAAATTATTTTGGAAATATGGGAAAGTTTTAGTAAAAACAAACTAGACTCACTAGATGATTAGTGTCGGCTTGCCTGACAGCGGCGTTGGGTGCTATCGCGACCTGAATTAGGATTTGGGTGGTGACAACATGGTATCAGAGCTCTAGGTTCACGTAGGTCTCACGAGTTAAGGGAAAACCCAATAGAGTCTTGCGGATCAGTACGAAGACGTCTGTATTTATCTTCGGGAGGCTATAGGGTGTTAGGAAATCTCTCTTTATTCATCTTCTATCGTGCAGTTGATAGTATGCTAATCTCACTCTTCTATTCTCTCACAGATGGTGAGGACGCGCACAACCGATATTCCAAAACCGGGAGGGGCTGCTACCCCCGACGTCAGAGGCCGTGGCATAGGTCGGGGGAGGGCACCAGCCCGAGGTAGGGGACGAGGGCTTCCCAGAGCTGCCCCAGTTGCACCGCCAGTGGATCCAGCAGAGGATCCTATCAGTGAGGAGCAGGGCGAGGCACCCACAGCAGATCCTGCCTCGTTGGACTTCATGACGGTGCCGGGATTTCAGGAGGTTATGGGCCGTATGATGCGGTTCATGGATACTATGACTCAGGCTGGTTTATTTCCAGCGGACCCGGCCACATCCCAGGCAAGAGGGGAGCACAAACCCCTACTTCCCAGGCCACAGGACATACAACTGCAGTTTATTAGACCCCGGGTACACTGCCCGTGAGTGGGGTTCAGCCAGTAGCAGCAGCAGCACCTGAGCCCAGACCAGCTACGAACGGTGATCAGCAGAAGCTATTAGACATATGGACCAGACTGCACCTTTCTGTCTTCGGAGGCGAGCGTCATGAGGATGCTCAGGATTTTATTGACAGGTGCAGGGGCAGACTGCACAACATGCGGATACTGGAGTCCCATGGAGTTGACTTCACTACTTTCCAGCTAGAGGGCAGGGCCCGTAGATGGTGGCAGTCTTACGTTCTTGGCAGACCGACGGATTCTCCTCCTATCACTTGGGGGCAATTCACTCAGCTATTCCTGGACAGGTATATTCCACCCTCTGAGATGGAAGAGCTGTGGTATCAGTTTGAGCAGCTAGAGCAGGGTCAGATGTCAGTCACCGACTATGAGGCTAAGTTTTTTGAGCTGTCTCGTCATGCACTTATGATACTTCCTACTGACGTAGAGAGAGTGCAGAGATTTGTAGTTGGGTTGAACTAAGGTATTAGGGCCAACATGGCCCGAGAGGTAGAGATGGGGACTCCTTATCAGCTGGTAGTAGAGATTGCTCGCAGGATTGAGGGCTATCGATTGAGGAGCAGAGAGCAGGGACAGTAGGATAAGAGAGCTCGATTTTCTGGGGATTTCAGAGGTGCTCTAGCTAGGGGCAGAGGTCAGTTTTGGCAGGGGCCAGCCTAGTAGGCCTCCATATTCAGCACTCCTACCACCTCCTCGAGGTGCTCCGGTGAGGCCTTATTTCAGCGCGATGCCGGAGAGTTCTTATCGCCCACCAGCCATTCAAGGTTCCTCTGGTGGGTATTCTGGCATCAGGGATCTTCCAGCTCATATTTCAGTGCTATGCCAGAGAGTTCATACCGCCCTCCAGCTATTCAGGGTTCTTCTTCAGGGCAGCAGGCTATAGTGCCGAGAGGTTGCTATGAGTGTGGGGATCCAGGTCACATGAAGAGGACTTGCCCCAGGCTTTGGGGAAAGGCAATACAGCAGAGTCACCAGCCCGTGGTTACAGCACCGGCAATCCGACCACCCAGGGGTGGAGGGCAGACTGGTAGAGGTCGTCCTAGAGGTGGAGGCCAGACAGGGGGAGCTCGGCCAGCTCCTGCCCATTCAGGTGGAGGTCAGTCATTTGGCGCTCCAGCCAGATTCTATTCTTTCCCGGCCAGACCAGATGCAGTGGTCTCAAATGTCGTGATCACATGTATTATTTCGGTATGCGATGGGGATGCATCAATATTATTTGATCTAGGATCCATTTATTCATATGTATCAGTCCTATTTGCTCATTTCCTAGATATTCCTTGTGAGTCCTTGGGTACTCCGGTTTATGTTTCCACTCCTGTGGGCGATTCAGTAGTTGTGGACCAGATTTATCGGTCATGTGTTGTTACATTCCTGTGGGTTCAAGACCAGAGCGAACCTCTTGTTACTTGATATGACTGATTTTGAGGTCATCCTGGGCATGGATTGGTTATCCCCTTATCACTCTGTCCTAGATTGCCATGCCAAGACGGTTACTCTGGCCATGCCTGAGTTGCCGAGATTGGAGTGGAGAGGTTCCTCAGTCAGTGCAGCCAGTCGGGTTGTTTCTTTCCTGAAGGCTCGACGTATGGTCGAGAAGGGTTGTTTGGATTATCTTGCTTATGTGCGGGACACCACCACCGAGTCTCCGACGATTGATTTAGTGCCAGTAGTTCGAGAGTTTGCGATGTATTTCCTTCAGACCTTCCAGGCATGCCACCGGATCGTGACATTGATTTTTGCATTGACTTAGATCCAAGCACCCAACCTATATCTATTCCCCCATACCGTATGGCTTCGAAGGAATTAAAGGAATTGAAAGAACAGCTGGAGGAGTTGTTAGCTAAGGGGTTTATCAGACTGAGTGTATCGCCTTGGGGTGCTCCAGTGTTGTTTGTGAAGAAGAAGGATGGGACTATGCGGATGTGTATTGACTACCACCAGTTGAAAAAAGTCACCATCAAGAACAAGTACCCGTTGCCGCATATCGATGATTTGTTTGATTAGTTGCAGGGTGCTCGGGTCTTTTCTAATATTGACTTGAGATCAGGGTACCATCAGCTGAAAATTCGGGACTCGGATGTTCTGAAGACTGCCTTCCCTACAAGATATGGTCATTACGATTTCCTGGTGATGTCCTTTGGGTTGACTAATGCCCCCGCAGCATTTATGGATTTGATGAACAGGGTGTTCAGGCCTCATATTGATTCTTTTGTTATTGTCTTCATTGATGACATTCTGATCTACTCACGCAGCCTGGGGGAGCACGATCAACATTTGAGAGTGGTGCTCCAGACTTTGAGAGAACAAAAGTTGTACGCTAAGTTCTCTAAGTGTGAGTTCTGGTTAGATTCTATGGCATTCTTGGGACACGTGGTATCCGGAGAGGGTATCAAGGTGGATCCTAAGAAGATTGAGGCAGTTCAGAGTTGGTCATGCCCTACTTCAGCGACAGAGATCAGGAGCTTCTTGGGACTGGCAGGTTATTATCGTCGGTTTGTGGAGGGTTTTTCGTCCATTGCAGCCCCTCTGACTAGATTGACCCAGAAGGGTGTCCCATTCCGATGGTCCGATGAGTGTGAGGTGAGTTTCCAGTAACTCAAGACAGCCTTGACCACAACACCAGTTCTAGTGTTGCCTTCCGGTTCGGGGATGTATACAGTTTATTGAGACACTTTACGCATTGGTTTAGGATGTGTACTGATGAAGGATGGGCGATTTATTGCATATTCTTCACATCAGCTGAGGGTTCATGAGAAGAATTACCCTGTGCACGATTTGGAGTTGGCGGCGATTGTTCATGCTCTTAAGATTTGGAGGCACTATTTGTATGGGGTGCCTTGTGAGGTTTATACAGACCATCGCAGTTTGCAACACTTGTTCAAGCAGAGGGATCTTAATTTGAGGCAGCGTAGATGGCTTGAGTTGCTGAAGGATTATGACATTACTATTCTTTATCATCCAGGCAAGGCGAATGTGGTTGCAGATGCCTTAAGAAGGAAGGCGGAGACTATGGGTAGCTTGGATTTCATTTCAACAGAGGAGAGACCTCTAGTTTTTGACATTCAGTCCTTGGCTAATCTCCTAGTGAGCTTGGACCTTTCAGAGCCCATTCGAGTTCTTGCACGTGTTGCTGCTCAGTCTTTATTATTGGGAGAGATCAAGGCTTGGCGTTTGATGATCCGCACTTGGCAGTTCTCCGGGAGACAGTGTTACAGGGTGGTGCCAAGGAGGTTTCTATTGGCGAGGATGGTGTTCTGAGAGTTCAGGGTCTCTTATGTGTCCCTAATGTTGAGGGCCTGAGGGAGAGGATTCTAGAGGAGGCACATAATTCTAGGTATTCAATTCATCCTGGTGCTACGAAGATGTATCGTGACCTGAGGAGCATTACTGGTGGAGGCGGATGAAGAAGGACATAGTAGAGTATGTGGCTAGATGTCTAAATTGCCAGTAGGTTAAGTATGAGCATCAAAGGCCAGGAGGCCTACTTTAGCAGATGCTTATACCTGAGTGGAAATGGGAGCGCATCACTATGGACTTCATAGTTGGGTTGCCTCGGACCTTGTAGAAGGTTGATGCGGTTTGGGTTATTGTGGACAGGTTGACCAAGTCGGCACATTTCATTCCAGTAGCTACTACTTATACTTTAGAGAGGTTGGCCTAGATATACATTCGGGAGATAGTCCGGTTGCACGGTGTGCCTGTGTCCGTTATATCAGATCGAGGTCCTCAATTCACCTCGCACTTCTGGAGAGTAGTAAAGAGTGAGTTAGGCACCCGGGTAGAGCTCAGCACAACATTCCATCCTCAGACTGACGGGCAGTCGGAGCGGGCAGTTCAGATATTGGAGGAAATTCTTAGAGCATGTGTGATTGACTTTGGCGGGCAGTGGGACAAGTTCTTGCCCTTGGCCGAGTTTACTTATAATAATAGTAATCAGTCCAGCATTGAGATGGCTCTAATTTGAGGCCTTGTATGGTTGGCGATGTCTTTCTCACATCGGGTGGTTTGAGCCTGGCGAGGCTAGGTTATATGACACCGATCGGGTGAAGGATGCTTTGGAGAAAGTAAAGTCGATTCAGGAGAGGCTTCGCACATCACAGTCCAGACAGAAGAGTTACGCGAATCAGAAGGCGCATGATGTATCATTTATGGTCGGCGAAAAGGTCCTGTTGATAGTCTCACCGATGAAGGGTATTATGAGCTTTGGAAAGAAGGGAAAGCTGAGCCCAAGGTTTATAGGACCATTTGAGGTGTTGAGGTGAGTTGGGGAGGTTGCTTATGAGCTCGCTTTACCTCCCAGTTTATCAGGAGTTCATCCAGTCTTTCATGTGTCCATGCTCCGGAGGTACCACGCCGACTTCTCCCACATGATAAAATTCAGCACCATTCACCTACACGAGAGATTGGGTTATGAGGAGGAGCCAATTGCTATCATTGACAGGCAGGATCGCCAGTTGAGGTCCAAGAGGGTTTCTACTGTAAAGGTCCAGTGGAGGGGCCAACCAGTCGAGGAGGCGACTTGGGAGTCCGAGGAGGACTTGCGGAGCAAATATCCACACTTATTCAGCACTCCAGGTATGATTCTAAACCCGTTCGAGGATGAACGTTTATTTAAGAGGTGGAGAATGTAACGACCCGACCGGTCATTTGGTGTTTTAGAACCCCGTGCCCCTAAATGAGACTTCCCATATTTGCTTTTACTAATTTATAACTTGCGGGGATGGTTGGTTCAGAATTTGGATGAGTTTGGGGGTGGTATAGGAACACTTGGTTCCTTAAGGTTGGCCTTAGAGGTCAAATTTGACTTCGGTCAACATTTTTAGTAAACGACCCAGTAATCGATATTTGAAAGTTCCAACAGGTTCGTATGATGATTTCAGACTTGGGCGTATGTTCGGAGCGGGTTTCGGATGACCCGGGAGCGTTTCGGCGCCAAATTCTGAAATATGATTCCTTAAGTTCAAAAATTGAGGTTTGGAACGTGTTTTTGTGTTATCGAGGTCCGAACAGAATTCCAAGATCGGGAATAGTTTCGTCATGTCATTTATGACTTGCTCACAAAATTTGGTGTCATTCTGAGTAGTATAGGTATGTTTCGGCATTTTGAAAGTGAATTCAAGAACTTGAAGTTCAAAGTTTGATTCAATTTAGTTTTGGGGTACGATTCTTAGATTTAGCGTTGTTTCGGACGTTCCGAAGGCTCGAGCGAGTCCGTATTATGATTTAGAACTTGTTGGTATATTTGGACGGGGCCTCCGGTGGGCCCGGATCCTATTCAGACATCGCGCCAGGCAAACCAAGCTCTAGAAGAGCTGCTGGTGCAACCGCACCTGCGAAGGACCAGCCATAGGTGCGAGACCACAGAAGCGGTCGAAGCCTCGCAAGTGCGGCTTTAGAGGAGCTGCTCAATTTCCGCAGGTGCGAGCCTATTCCCGCAGAAGCAGAGCCGCAGATACGGGCTCCGTTTCGCAGGTGCGATGCCTGGCCATTTTCCCCTCTTCCGCAGGTGCGGGCACTAGCTCGCAGATGCGAGACCTCAGGTGCGGTCCTCGAGCCGCAGGTGCAAAAGTCCTGGAGGCAGTGAAGTTGTTTTAAGTGCGGGATTTAGACATTTTAGGCCATTTTCTTCATCTTTGGATGACTTGGGGAGCTTTCAAAGGGGAGTTTCGACCTAGCATCGTGAGGTAAGTTAATTACTACTTAAAACTGAGATTTACACTTGAGTTTTGGGTAGATTAACACACAAAAATTGTGGAAATCATGGGTTTAGAGTAAAAACTTAGGGTTTTGAGAAAAATAAGATTTAAACAAGAAAGTTGTTATGGAATCATGCAAAAACTATATAATATTGATCCTTAGGTTATGGGTAACTACTTCCCTTGGAAATTTCCGGAATCCGAACATGTGGCCCCGGGGGATATATTTTAGGATTTTGCAAACTAGGTTGGGATAACCATTTAAATAGAAGAATTGTGGACTTTTGAAAATAGAGTGATTTATTTATATAATGTTTGGATAGTTTCAAGATCTTGGGCGACGAATTTGAAGATTCGGGCGCATTCTTGACCCGGGAAGTAGGCTTAAAACGAGGTAAGTCTCCTTTCTAACCTTGTAAAAGGGAGTTGTCCCCGTAGGTGAAATAACAAATTATATGCTACTATTTGTGGGGGGCTACGCACGCACAAAGTGACGACAGTCCGTGCGTAGCTACTATTATGTTTATGTCGGGGGAGTTTAGGATCCACAAGCATGCTCTACGTGCCGTATCTTGTAATCTCAATGATAAATTTAGAATTTCTTGGCATCATCAAATTAATTAAATGGATATATAAGAAGGTCACCTATCATTATTTAATTTATTGGTTTTTCCTTGGAAGAATATTCCCAAATAAACCCTTGATTTTTCTGCTGAATGTGTGTATATATATGAGTACTTGAGTCGCATGTATAATCCGCGAGTGGGGTAACTCTATTATTTATTTTGACCGCGTCGCATGTACGATTCGTGAGCGGGGGTAATATATGCATCTATGGTTCGTGCCGTTCGACCCTTCGGCAGTGCACATTTATTATTTCATTAGACTGACCGTATGTTCGCGGCATGTTATGTACTTTCTAATTGTTTAGTATTTCTGTGGTTGTTTAACTGTTAGTTACCCTGGAAAATGGATTGGCAACCTGTACGATAGGGAATTCGACATATAACGATAACTGTAGGGAGATTTGAAGTTCCCGCCTTTACTATTTATTCATAATTTTCCATTCTTGCTTAGCCTTATATTTAAACATATTATTTTGGCCCTAGTAAGTGTCAAGTCAACGTCTCGTCACTACTTCTTCGAGATTAGACTGGATACTTACTGGGTACATATTGTTTATGTACTCATGTTACGCTTCTGTACTTAATTGTACAGGTTATGAGGCATGTGCATCTGGTTACTAGTCCGGAGCTCGTCCCTGATTTCACGCGGTTCGAGGCTTCATGGTGAGCTGCTTTTCTTGATTCCGTTCAGCAGCACTCTGGAGTCTCTCTTTTGCTATTCTGTCGATCTCTTCTTAGACAGTAGGATAGTTCTTTTATTCTTTTGATTCTACTCTACTAGATGCCTGTAGACTTGTGACATTAGTTCCTGGCACACACATTGGTAGACTATTCTCTTGGTAGTGTAATTAATTAATGTTGGCTTTTGGTCTTCGAAATCTAATTTTCCTACTATGTGTTATAGTCCATGCGTAGAGGCTAAATTATTTTGGAAGTGTGTAAGATTTTTAGTAAAAACAAACCAGACTCACTAGATGATTAGTGTCGGCTTGCCTGACAGCGGTGTTGGGCGCCATCACGACTTGGATTAGGATTTGGGTCATGAGAGTACGGCTGTTTTACGTATGTCTTGTGGATTCTTACTTAGCCCTAATGGTTAGGGTTTCAGATTCTTTTTTATTCGAACCTAAACTGGTTCAAACTTTGATTTTTAGCATTATCTCGTCTATATTCACTTCATTATGCGTGGATCTTCCTATTCTTGTTAATTTCCTTTGTTTTCCCTAAATTAGGGTTTCAGACCTGGTTCGATTCTGATTTTTCTTTTTGAACAACCTCCTGTCTAATGTCTATGTTCATTTTACTAAAATATTTGATTCTTTACCTTTATTTTTTATCGATTTTATGGTTTACCTAAGATTAGGGTTTTAGACCTTTTATTTTGGGACCAGATCT
This sequence comes from Nicotiana paniculata, assembly GCA_005239505.1. Classification (NCBI taxonomy): domain Eukaryota; kingdom Viridiplantae; phylum Streptophyta; class Magnoliopsida; order Solanales; family Solanaceae; genus Nicotiana; species Nicotiana paniculata. The sequence goes on from ML324283.1 coordinate 10,452, forward strand.
GGTTCAATTATGTGTTCTTTGAGTCTATTCCTGTCTATGTTCATTGTATGAAGCATGTGACTCTTTGTCTTTTTATTTCTGCCGATTTATGTGTTTTACCTAAAAATTAGGGTTTAAATATTTCCTTCCTTACTGATTTTAAATATTTTCCTTTTTCGTATATGACTAAAACTTTCCTTACTTCTGCTCAATATACCATGTTTCCTTTATTTTCTTACCTTATTTTCCTTGAAATTGACTGTTAATTGATATTTTTCTTATTTTAAATGTTACTCGCCTGATTACACGTTGTTATGCCCTGTTAATTGACTGAACTTTGACTTCAATTGATTTTATGATTAATTTCTTTCCTTACCTATATGTGTTTGATTACTTCCCTTATTTGTCTGTCTAATTGAACACTATTTAAACCCTTTCCCCTATCCCCTTTAGGACAAACTCCAACTCTAATACTCTTATTGAAACTTAGATTCTTTACTCTAATTCTCTTTGCTCATTGTTTATGGTCTTGGCCGACTGATTTGATTATGAACTTACTGTTATGGTTACTTGCTGATTCTGACCTTATGCTTCTATGAATTTGTCTAATCCTATGGTTAATACTATTAATTTAAGATTAGTTATTTTGAATAATATGAATCCTCTTAAAAGCTGGCTTAATGATTAAACTTGTCCATGCACACTGTTTGTTAATCCTGCACATGTTCTGAACTTTGCATTCCTTAAGATACTATTAGCATGCAATTAGTTAACTTATCCTAACTTTGAAGATATGTATTGTTACTTAATTCATGAGCTCTGTCAATTTGTGTGCTAAGATGTCATGTGATAATCTGACTGTTTTGCCTAAAATATTTCTGTGATTAAGCAATAGTTGTCCTAAATGTCAGCATGCTCACTTAGTATAATTAGGTCTCTTTGAAACTATGTACTTTACTAACCTTGCTTGTTTTGCTTAATGCAATTATGTGTTCTGAACTTTGTTTCTTCTGAACTCAACACTGTTTAAAATCTGTCCCTACCTCATTTTGTTGTCACTCTTTTGAAACATCCACTATTAGTCCCTTAGGTTCCCAACCACCTCAGTGTGAGCACTACTCAGGGTCTATGTGAGACTCCTATGAACTCTGACACACTGGGAACTGGTTACTAATCTCTTGTGAATCATCTTCTGAATATGTGGTTCTGGTGTGAGCATTTCCCTTGGTCCCTGAGGCGCTTGGGAATTTTGACACACTGGAAACCTGGTTCTATATGTGTTATGGATGAATCACACATTCTTTGCTATGTTGTCCCTTTGAAATGAGCCTCAAAGTTGATTGGTTTGAGGGCCTGGTTTCCCAGTTTTATTTGGGCCTAACGAAGGCTCCCTTTAGTTTATCTTATTACTATTATGTAATTTATTCATTAATCTAGTTTGTAATAAGTTTGTAATGAACAGATTCTAGGGTGTATAGTAAAATTGGGAAGGGCCTTTATTTATATATGAAACCAAATGGAGAAATAATAAAAAGCCACTAAAATAAATTTAGTTAAGTTAGGTAATAATTAGTTTCTTTTTTAATTTAAATTTTTAAAAAATTAAATCTTGTCTTATCTTATATCTTGTCTTATATATAATAAAAAGAGAGGTAAAGACAACATATTAAACCAAGTGGCAACATAAGAAAAAGTCACTTGGCACTTTTAGGTCACATTTAATTAAGTTCGTTAGTTTCTTTTAAAATTAAATTTCTTAAAATTAAATTATGTATTATGTGTGGTTAATAATTAGTTACTCTTTTTGAATTTGAATTTAAACATAGAAGAAAAATCTAATTTGAATTTGAAACAATTACAATCAATATAGTATAAAATATTTAAATTAAAATTTTATATTGAAAATAAAATAAAAGAAAAGTCTAATTGCTTATTCCGTATAATGTAGAAAATAATTCTAAAAATATTGATACATTTTATACAAAATAATAAATAACATATATTTTGAACGAAGTAAAAAATGTAAAAATTAAAACTTTATATTAAAAATAAAATAGAAGAAAAATCTAATTATTTATTTCAAATAATACAGAAAGAAATAATATAAGTATAGTACTAAGTACTTGATATAATATAAGTAAAAATATTAGACTTATAATTAGAATTATGATAACAAAAGTCGTATATATGAACATAATTGAAATCATAATAAACAAAGAATCATATATTAGTAAATATATAGTAGTAAGTACCTTCTAATTTAATAAAGAATAAATAAGGATTAAATAATTTATTTGATTACTATATGATGTGTATCCTTTGATTTTGTATAGATTTTGTTATTACTCTGCACGATTCATAAGAAAAATAAAACATACAACTAATATTTATTATAACAATATGATATATCATATCATAATTTTATACAATTAGTATTGTATCAAATAATTCACACATCTCACAAGTTCAATCCAAGAGTCCAAATAGTCCAGAAGATCTGCTTTTGTATCTTTGCCCGTTCCAGCTCTCCAACAAGCTCTTAACATCCGACACCATAACCCAAGCTACATCACACGTATTTAGGACAAGCTCCCATCATTGCTTAGCAAACTTACAATGAATAAAAAGATGATTGGCTTAAAGGAAAACCTCTCCTTTGCAAATTATCTTGGGTTAAGCATGCTATCCTATAGACAATCCACCCCAAACAGGGTACCTTGACAGGTGCTTTGGTCTTCCATAGTATTTTCAAACACCAATTTGAATCAAAGTGTTCAGATTATTTCTGCTAACAGACAACTTCAAGTCATTGTTCGCTGTCCAGATTATAGAATCCTCTTCTACCATTGTTGTACCCAACATATGTATAAATTGCCCCACCTCCTCCATCTACCAATCCTTAAAGTCTCTTCTGAAAATTAATTGCCAACCATTGGAGGAATAGAAATCAGAAACACTATCATCTCTATTAAAAAAAAAGTATTGTATAGAGTTGGGAATCTGTTTTTCAAGCTTACCTCCCCTAACCAAATTTCACACCAAAATTTTATTTTGGCACCATTTCCCAATTTCAATTTAGTGTACTGCTGAAACTCAGTCCACAATCTGCTTATGTTACTCCAAATACTACCTCTTGAAGCACTTTGGGCAATAAAAGAGAACCATATATAATTCTTTACATACTTTACATTTATCAAATTCTTCCAAGTTTTTTTCCTTACCATCATTATACCTCCACAACCATTTGAATAATAAATCTTATTATGTATTCTCAGATTTCTAACCCCAAGCCTCTTTCTTTCTTATCAATCATTACCCTCTGCCATTTGACCGGATGAATCTTTTTTTTATCCGCCATGTCTTCCCATAGAAAGTTACTTCTTAGGGTATTTAATTTCTTCTCAACATACACAGGCAATTGAAACATAGACATTAAGTATGTTGGAATTCCATCCAATACACATCTTACTAAAGTAAGTCTATCTCCAAAAGATAGATTTTGTTATTTCCATGGAGTCATCTTACTGTCACATCTATCCAGTACCCCTTACCATATTATTTGATCATTCTTCTTAGCGCCCAAAGGTAGCCCCAGATATGTTATAGGCTATTGCTCCACCTTACATCCCAAAACCTCCGCTAAATCTTCTATACAATTGTCTGCATTAATACTAAACAAGCTACTTTTTGATAGATTTATCCTCAATCTTGTCACTGCTTCAAAAATTAATTGAATCCCTCTGAGATACAAGAATTGTTTTCTATTTGCTTCACAAATAATCAGTGTGTCATTTGTATACACCATGAACATTTTACCCCTCCTCTTCTTCCAACCTGCAACCCCTTAATCTAACCTAATTGCTCATCTTTTTTTAGCATTCTACTGAGTATTTATGTTACGACCCAACCGGTCGTTTTGCTTTCTAGAACCATGTTCCCCTTAATAAAATTTTTCGTGCATGCTTTTATTATTTTATGACTTGTGGGGATGGTTAGTTCGGGATTTGGAAGGGTTCGGATTGAAATCGGAATACTTGGTTCCTTAAGATTAGCGTCAAAGGCCAAGTTTAACTTCGGTCAACATTTTGAGTGAACGAGTGGAAGTGGGAGCGCATCACTATGGACTTCGTAGTTGGGTTGCCGCAGACTTTGCGGAAGTTCGATGCAGTTTAGATCATTGTTGACAAGTTGACCAAGTCAGCACACTTCATTCCAATTGCGACTACTTATACTTTAGAGAGGTTGGCCCAGATTTATATTCGAGAGATAGTCTGGTTGCACGATGTTCCGATTTTCATCATATCAAATAGAGTCCCTCACTTCACTTTGCATTTCTAGAGAGCCTTTCAGAGTGAGTTGGGGACCCGTGTATAGCTCAGCACAACATTCCACCTCAGACCGATGGGCAGTCGGAGCGGACAGTTCAGATCTTGGAGGACATGCTCAGAGCATGTGTGATTGACTTTGGGGGACAGTGGGATCAGTTCTTGCCTTTGGACGAGTTTGCTTAGAATAACAGTTATCAGTCCAACATAGAGATGGCTCCATTTGAGGCTTTATATGGTCGGCGATGTCGTTCTCCCATCGGGTGGTTTGAGCCCGACGAGGTTAAGTTATATGGTACTGATTTGGTGAAGGATGCCTTGGAAAAGGTAAAGTTGATTCAGGAGCGGTTCCGCACAGCACAGTCCAGACAGAAGAGTTAGACGGATCGGAAGGCGCGTGAATTATCATTCATGGTGGGCGAGAAGGTTCTCTTGAAAGTCTCGCCGATGAAGGGGATCATAAGGTTTGGGAAGAAGGGAAAGTTGAGCCCCAGGTTTATAGGCACATTTGAGGTGTTAGGCGAGTTGGGGAGGTTGCTTATGAGCTTGCTTTGCCTCCCAGTCTATCGGAATTTCGCCCAGTTTTCCACGTATCGATGCTCCGGAGGTATCATCCCGACTTGTCACATGTGTTAGACTTCAACACTATTCAGTTAGAAGAGAGCTTGGGTTACGAGGATGAGGCAATTGCTATTGTTGCTAGGTAGGATCGACAATTGAGGTCCAAGAGAATTTTTGCGGTGAAGGTCCAGTGGAGGGGACAACCAGCCAAGGAGGCGACTTGGAAGTCCGAAGAGGACATGCGGAGCACATATCCTTACTTTTTCAGCACTCCAGGTATGATTCTAGACCCGTTCGAGGATGAACATTTGTTTAAGAGGTGGAGAATGTAACGACCCAACCAGTTGTTTTGCTTTCTGGAACCCTGTTCCCTTTAATAAGACTTTCCGTGCATGCTTTTACTATTTTATAACTTGTTGGGATGGTTAGTTCGGGATTTGGAAGGGTTCAGGTTGAAATCAGAATACTTGGTTCCTTAAGGTTGGCTTAAAAGGCAAAGTTTGACTTCGGTCAATATTTTGAGTAAATGACCTCGGAATTGGGATTTGTCGGTTCCAATAGGTTCGTATGATGATTTCGGACTTGGGCGTATGTTCAGATCGGGTTTTAGATGACCCGGGAGTATTTCGGCACCTAATATTGAAAGTTGGTTCTTGAAGTTCTTTAAATTTGATTTGGAATGAGTTTTGGTGATATCGAAGTCCAAACGGAATTCCGAAATCGGTAATAGCTCCGTAATGTCTTTTTAGACTTGCACATAAAATTTGGTATCAATCCGAGTAGTCTAAGTACATTTCGGTGCATTTCGAGTGAATAGAAGAACTTGAAGTTCATAAGCTTGAATCAATGGATATTTGGGTGTGATCCTTAGGTTTAATGTTGTTTCGGGCGTTCTGAGAGTTCAAGCGAGTCTGTTTATGATTCCAAACTTGTTGGTATGTTCGGGCGGGGCCCTGAGTGTCAACCGGACGAGGACCGAACCAAGTTGAGAATTTGGAGCAGCAGCTAATACACCAGATCTATCAAAACCGCACTTGCGCTTGTCCAGCCGCAGGTGCAAGCTCGCAGGTGAAAGCCAAGCCTCGCAGAAGCGGCCAAATGAGGGCAACCTAGGTTCCGCAGATGCGGCTCGTCCTCCATAGAAGCGGGAACCTGTCCGCAGAAGCGACCCCGGCCGGCCCAGTGAATTTCGCAGAAGAGGAACCTTGTCCACAGAAGCGAGGGCACATGTGAGGCCCTATGACCGCAGGTGTGGAAACCGCTGGAGGTAGTTAGCCTCAATTATTACGGGTTAGGCCTATTTTTATCATATTTTCTTCCACTCTTGGGAGATTTGAGAGCTTCTAAGGAGGGCATTTCGACCTAGCTTTGTTAGGTAAGTAATTTTTATTAAATATGTGTTTAATATATATATTATGGGTAGATTTCCACATGAAAATTGGTAGAAATCATAAGTTTAGGTGGAAAACCTAGAGTTTAATAAAAATGAGATTTTACCACGAAAATGATCATGAAACTTAGTGAAAATCATATATTTATGTTCCTAAGGTTATGGATAACAACTTTTGTTGATATCCAATTTTTCCCTCATATATTTCAAAAATACATATACTTTCAAAATAGTGCATGAGCATCATCAAATATTTTTCCTAATTTTTCCATGATTTTTAAAAAAAATTTAAATCAATTTATTCCCATATTTTACTTTTCCTCCCTATTTGCATAAGGCTAAGCATTGCTTTCTATTTGCATGAGACTAAGCATTGTCTCCCATCGCATAAGTGTTGCTCTATTCTAAACCTTGCATTATCCTCTTCTCTCGGGGCTAAGCTCTGCCCCCAAAATCTACACAACACTAAGGTTTGTTTTGTTATTACCTCTAGCATCATGTCTCTACACCTTATGGGCTGAAATATTACCATTTTGTCCAAAGGTGTCATAGTTCGAAGGCATCATCCTCATAGCCAGAAGACATCACGCCATGGCCTGAGGATCTCTCAAGCTTGCACACCATTATTCAAAGGCGTCATGGTTCGGAGGCACCATCTTCATGGCCCGAGAACATCATTCATGGCCCGGGACATCATGGTCTAAGGACGCCATCCTCACCGTCCAAAGACAGTCTTCATGGTCGAAAGGTATTTTGCATCATGTCTAAGTTTTCACAATAATTTATACATACTTGTATGCAGTTGTATTTGTTTTTTTTTTTGAGTTTGCAAGTAATCTCAGGGCTATGCTCTGCCTCCCTATTTGCATAAGGCTAAGCATTTCCTTCTCTTTGCATGAAACTAAGCTCTGTCAAAATTCTTGAATAAGGCTAAGCCTTACCTCCCCACTTGCATAAGGATAAGCATTGCCTTCTCTTTGCATGAGGCTAAGCCCTGCCTCCCCACTTGCATAAGGCTAAGCATTGCCTTCTCTTTGCATGAGGCTAAGCCCTGCCTCCCCACTTGCATAAGGCTAAGCATTGCCTTCTCTTTGCATGAGACTAAGCTCTATCTCAATTCTTGCATAACTTGCATAAGGCTAAGCATTGCCTTCTCTTTTCATGAGACTAAGCTCTGTCTCAATTCTTGCAATAAGGCTAAGCCCTGCCTCCCTATTTGCATAAGGCTAAGCATTGCCTTCTATTTGCATGAGACTAAGCATTATCTCCCATCGCATAAGTGTTGCTCTATTCTAAACCTTGCATTATCCTCTTCTCTCGGGGCTAAGCTTTGCCCTCAAAATCTACACAACACTAAGGTTTGTTTTGTTATTACCTCTAGCATCATGTCTCTGCACCTCATGGGCTAAAATATCGCCATTTTGTCCGAAGGCGTCATAGTCCGAAGGCATCATCATCATAGCTAGAAGACATCATGCCATGGCCTGAGGATCTCTCAAGCTTGCACACCATTATTCAAAGGCATCATTGTTCGGAGGCACCATCTTCATGGCCCGAGAATATCATTTCATGGCATGCGAATCCCTTACCGTACAATTCATGGCCCGGGACATCATGGTTTAAGGACGTCATCCTCACCGTCAAAAGACAGTCTTCATGGTCCAAAGGGAATTTGCATCATGTCTAAGTTTTCGCAATAATATATACATACTTGCATGCAGTTGTAATTTTTTTGAGTTTGCAAGTAATCTTAGGAGAAACTGTTCTCCTAACAGGAGCAATCTTCGCTCCAATTTTCATCCAACATTCATATCCTTCAAATTATTTCAAGCGTAACCGATCATCATCCTCTACCAATCTCATTTACCCATAACCGTTTCAAGCCCCAATTGATCCTATTTATAACATCCTGTCCGTTCTTGCAATAACTCCATTGGTTTACTCTATCATTGGATCCAGAACTACACACGGACTGATTCCTGTAAAATCAGGGATATGTAGGCAGCTCAGAAGTTAGAGTGCGACCTATATCCTTCAAATCACCCTATTCGGTCAAAATCAATCATCATTTTTTTACCCGACAACTCTTTCATCCTTTCCGAGTAAAGAGGGGCAGTTGTTGATACCTAATTATTCTCTCATATATTTCAAAAATACATATATACTTTCAAAATAGTGCATGAGCATAATCAAGTATTTTTCCTAATTTTCCATGATTTTAAAGATTTTTAAATCAATTTATTCTCATATTTTATTATATAAATAATCATTAATTGCATCACAAATAATTTTTATGATGATTTTATCATCTAACCTCATCATTTATATCCATATTAAGCTTTAAATATTTTTGTCGCATTTATTATAGTTATATTTTCATCTTTAGGCTAAAATTATACATTTTGCAATAATAGCCCTCATATACTTATGATTACTTTATTTATCCAAAAATAAATTTTTATGTTTTTATAGTGATAAATAAGTGTTGTTAATCATTTTATGCACAAATAATATTTTTACTATTTTATTTATCATTTTTATAAATTATTTTATTAATTAAATTGAGTATTTAACTAATAGCCCCTAAATTCACTAATTTCGGACAACCCCTTAGCCCAATTAACTAAAATACCTACCCAGACCCTTGGCCCAACACTTAAGCCCAATCCATATCCCCCTAATCCAGTCTGAAACCAACCCAACCCCTTTTAAATCATAGCCGTTGATCTCCCCCTCATTTTAATTAACCTACCTATCCCAAACCCTCATTATCCCAGCCCCGCCGTCTCTATACTCTCTCAAACCTTCCCCTCTCTGTGTCGAACCCTAGCTCCGCACCCTAAATCTTCTCCTAATTCCCACTTAATATGGGATTCCATGGCCGATTCTTGCCATATATGATCTTTCACTAGTACGGGATCCTTCTCTATATTGCTTGCCTAAATATGGCAAGCCTATCTTGTGAGAATCGAACCAAAGTTGGTTCAAATCCCTAAATTTTCTGTTTATTCGTCTATGTTCATCATTTGCTCTTTGTAAACACGATTATTTTCTATATCTCTTTTTGATTCTTACTTACCCTAAATTAGGGTTTTCAGATCTCTTCAAATCGAACCAAAACTGGTTCGATTTTCTGATTTTAAATGTTATTATGACCATGTCCGTCCTATATTCTACTGTATAACCAATTTTTTGTTATATTTTTGTCAGTATATGTTTTTCCCTAAAATTAGGGTTTACCTATTTGTTTCTAAAAATCCGATTTTACTGATTCTGCATGCTATGGTTTCCTTATTTATGTTGATTTTATAGTATTTCTTTGATTTGTTCGTTTGATTTCTACACTATTTAAACCCATTTCCCTTTCCCTTTTAGGACATGCTCGAATCAATATACTCTCACTAAGAAATTTAGGGCTTGGTTCTATTTCTCTCTACTCTCTTTTTTACTTTTGATCTTGGCCGGCTGAAAGCCAAGGCCAAATATTCTGGATTCTCGGCTTTGTGTTATTATTTTGGTTTGCTTACTTAACTGGTGAGTGACCATCCCTTGTCATTTTATTTTCTATGTTTTCATAATCTGTGTATTTGATCCAGCATGTTTTAAATTTTATTCTGAGCATGATTCTACCACTTTTCTGTTTCTATGAGTTCATCTAGTTCTATAATTGATACTGTTCGTTCTGAGATTGGTTATTTTTTAATAATGTGAATCTTCTTAGAGGTTAACTTAATGTCTTTCACTTGTTGTTTTTCCAGTTCTGAACTTGTCCTGAACGTAGCATCTTTAAAATAATGCTAGTATGTTAATCAGTTCTGAATCTTCACAAATTTGTATTGTTATTTAACCTTTCTCTGTCATTCATGTGACCTGACAACTTGCTTTCCAATGTGTCTTGCATCCATATTGGATTCATGTGATTATCTGACTGTTTGCCTTAACACATTGTCTAAATATTTTCTGTGATTAAATAAGGTTTTCCTAAATTCTAGTATGTATACTTAGTCTAATTGTACTTTTCAAATCCTAACTTATTAAAACTGTGTAATAAACAACTTTGCAAATCTTGCCAATTTGTCTTCCTGATGCAATGTTTCCTATATATTCTGTGTCTTAAACTTTATTATGATGGCTTTCTTTGAAAATTAAATCTATTTTAAGTCTGTCCATGCCTCCTTTTTTATGATGATACTTTTAAACTCCTATTCTTAGGTCCTTAGGTTCAACCCTAACCTCCTCAGTTTGAGCACTGCTCGGGGTCCATGTGAGACCCTTATGAACTCTGATACACTGGGGTTTGGTTCCTAACCTCCTTTGAATAATTTCTGAGTATTTGGTTCTCTAGTGTGAGCATTGCCCTGGGTCCTTGAAGCCCTTGGGAACTTTGACACGCTAGAGATTTGTGTTCTGTGTGCTATGGGTGAATCACTCACCACTGATTATTGTGTATCCATGAATATAAGCCTTGGAGCTGTTATAGGTTGAAGGCCTGGGGTTGCCTAGGTATATTTGGGCCTGTTGTAGGCTCTCTATAATCTATTATGTAATTCAACACATGTTCTATAATAATTTTGTAATGAACAAATTCTGGGGTATTTAGTAAAATTGGGAAGGGTTCTTATTTTCTTTTGTTAAATCGAGTAGAAATCCTGCCTATTGAGTTTCACTTGTGCTGTCGATTTTATAAGTTTCACATCATCTTTTGCTAAAATCATATGAGTTCTACATTGTGTTTATTAGAAATCCTTCCTATAGGATTAATATTATGACTGGTTAGAAATCCTGCCTATAGGATTAATATTATGATAAGTTAGAAATCCTGCCTATAGGATTAATATTATGACTTGTTAGAAATACTGCCTATAGGATTGATGATATGATTTGTGAAAACTCTATCATTAGGTGTATCAATCTGCCCAATAAACGTGTGTTAGCGATCATGCCTATAGGACCAATATCTGGCTTAACTGTTTCTGGCTCAATGTGTATAAATTCCTGCTTAAATGCTGTTCAATAATCAATATCATGCCTATAGGATTAAAATCAGTTCAATAATAGATATCATGCCTATAGGATTAAAATCAGTTCAACGCTAGAAATCATGCATATATGATTAAAATTAGTTCAATAAATCATGTCTATAGAATTAAAACTAGTTCGAAGGTAGATATCATGCCTATAGGGTTATAATCAACACACTCGTAGAAGTCATGCCTATAGAATTGAACAACAATTCTGGACTTGTGATTGTGATTTACTACTATTCGTTACTACATGAAACGCCCATATATTATACTGAATTAAAATCGGTAGGCAAATAATAGGTCCTAACACTTGTATTAAGAAACTGCTTCTGTATGTCATTGCTCGCATGTTCCTCACATAAATATCCTGCCTATAGGATTCTGCGATTAATAAAACCTGCTAATCAGTTGCGTGCATTTGTTGTTTATATGTGGAGGATAATTTGAGCCCATATCTGTCCTTATTTGAAAGGTCTTAACTGCTTTGCTTGTTACCTAGTATTTTACAATTTTGAGCAACCTAGAATTAGTCTAGAACCATCCTAAATAGAGGTCCCAATGCCTCCAGACCATAGGTAAGGGACGGGTAGTGCAAGCATAGGGCACGAGTTAGAATTGATTAGAGCGCTTTGGGTAAAAACTCAAAGATAGTAATAGGGTAGCAGAAGATGATAGTCTGTGCCCGCTGAATAATACGAGTAACACCCCCATCTTGGGAGAGTGACGAAGTATTATTTATGTTGCACAGGATGATCCTATAGGCTAAAAAGTTTAGGTATCCCCCCATCCCTATTGAATAGTTTCTTCGCTTTCTTAGACTAATTCACATAAGATAAGTTCGGTCAGGACCCACCATTGTGGACCTCGAGGGGTGCCTAACACCTTCCCTTCAAGGTAATTTGGGCCCTTACCCGATCTCTAGTAATGCAAACTGGTATAATCTGAGTTATCTGCTATAGGTTCCCTAACGCACCTTAATCTGTTAGGTGACGACTCTCCAACAACCAATTCCTTTTCCCTTCTCTCAAAAAGGAGTTGTCAAATGTCGGAACCCGATTTCGTGAGAAAAAAAGGGTGCGATAACTTTCTTCAAAAATTTCCGGAACCCGGCATATGGGCCTGGGGGAGAATTTTAGGAAGCTTGCATTTTGGGTTGGGTAATCACTTTAATAGTGGGGATATGAACTTTTGAGCGTAGATTGACTAATTTATGTAATGTTTGACTAGTTTCAAGTCATTTGGCATCAAATTTGGAGGTTTGGGCGCATTCTTGAATTGGGAAGTAAGCATTGGGACGAGGTAAGTATCTTTTCTAACCTTGTAAGAGGGAATTTATACCGTACGTGAACTTTATTTGTATGTGTTGTTAAATGTGGGGGGCTATGTACTCACAAAGTGACGAGAGTCCGTATGTAGCTACTATTCCTATTTATGTCCGGATAGTTTTAGATTCACAACATGCTTTGTGGACACCGATACTTGATTATGTTTGCTAATTGTGTCATCAGAACTAAGTTGAGGATTGTTAAGAGTTTAAAGGCCTCAAGTTGAACTGTCTTTGTTTTAAAAAGAATCAAGAAGAAAGGGTATGAATTATTGATGAATTTATATTTGACCATGTCGCAAGTATATTTCGCGAGCGGGGTAATTCTTTCCACTACTCTCATGGGAACGAGCCGTTCGCCTCGGCAGGTTAATAAATGCATCTATGGTTCACGTTGTTCGACTCTCGACAGTGCACAATTTACATTTATGTTGAATCGGACCGAACGTCCTCGGTGGAATTTTGTGCGTTATATTAGAACTGAAAGTCCCCTTTTATAAATTGTATAAATTCATTGTCTGAGAGACCATTTGTACTAGATGAAGGAAGTAATTTGAGTTCTTAAATATGATGAAGAATTGTTCAGTTACTTCTTGTTCTGTGCTTTATTGTTATCTCCACATATCATGTTTAATTAGAATTTCATATTATCATATTGTTGGCCCTTAGTAAGTGTCGGAGTCGACCCCTCGTTACTACTTCTTTGAGGTTGGACTAGATACTTAATGAGTACATATTATTTATGTACTCACTCTACACTTCTGTGGTAATTGTACAGGATCTGAGGCAGGGCTTCTGGTTACCAGTCTGGTGCGCAAATTTGATCCCCATCCCGAGACTTCACGGTGAGCTGCCTTCTGAGCCGACTGCAGCAGCTGGAGTCTTCCTTATGTTATATTTTTTTTTTTGTCTATTTCCTTTCAGACAGTAGGCTAGTATACGTTTGTATATTCTACTAGATTGCCCACATACTTGTGACACCAGGTTCTGGCACACACACACTAGTAGACTTATGATTTTGCATTTGTTCACATGATTACAAGTTGTACTCATTTGGTTCCGTTTAATTATGTTTACTTGCAAATTTCTAAATTTTTTAAAACAAATGAGAAAGTGTTATCCATTTAGTAAACTATTTAAACGTGAAATCACTAATTTAATCGGTGTTGGCTTGCCTAGCAATGCCGTTGGGAGCCATCACGGCCTATTGTGAAATTGGTGACAATTTCCATGATAAAAACAAATAGATATAAGGATATGGGCCCCCTTCCTTAGCCCTTTGGAAAAACTAAAGAAACCTTGGGGACTTCCATTAATGAGCACTGAAAATCTTACTGTGGATATGCAATATTCAATTCATTTTAGCAATTTCTCACAAAAATTCATCTGTCTTATGATATCTATTAAAATAAGCCCAATTGACACGTTCGTATACCTTCTCAATGTGCAACTTACAAAGTACCCCTTGCCTTTTATTTCTCATCAAGTATTCCACACATTCATTTGCAACCATAGAAGCATCGAATATTTTCCTAACCCCAATAAATGCATTCTGATCGCTGCCCTGCTAGAGCTAGTCACAACTTCAAGAGACCAGCTCTTTTCGGTGAAAGAGTTTTTGGAGATTAAAGAAGAGCTCCAGAAAATTTGATTGGAAACATCATTCGGTATATTTCACCGTGGAAGGGCAAAATCAAGTTTCTTCTCGAGGAAAGGATCAAACTTTGGTTGCTAACCTCAAAAGAAAACGAAAATAATTTATTTTTTGCTCAAGGAAAGGATCAAGATTTGGTTACTGCACCCTTGCTAACCTCAAAAGGAAACAAACAGAATTTGGTTACTGCATCCCATGGTTGTTGCTATGCTAGTCAACCCCAAGATTAGTAGGGTCGATGGAACTTTTCCGTTCTATAGCTAAGGAAACATATAAAGGGAGTTTTTGGGTGGGAAGGATCAACGATAGGTTTTGATATCTTTGCGCTTAATGAAAAGGAAGAGAGGGTCAAGCTATTAGATAGTGACACGCTTTGACATTCGTCGTGAATAGTTTTTTAATGTTTGCGATGCCATTCAAAAAAGCCTTCTTTATAGCACACAGACAACAAAAATCACTAAGTTGAAAAAATTATTTCGGAGTAAGTTTTTGCACATTTATGTGTTCAAGTTTCAATTTTTGCCCTTTCTAATGTTTGCTTTGTGTGCTTTTGTAGCGTCCAAGAGAACCATTACAAGATGGCGTAACATTTTTATCCAGGTTCCTCCATCGCGGAAGAGACAAATGATTGGTTTAGACTAGTTTAAGTCTCTTTTGTGGTAATTAAAGAAGTGACCAATAAATTCTGAAAAAGAAGTGATCAATATAGTTGGAATGCTAAAGAAAAACAAATATAGAGAGCATTCAATATCTCTGGCGTAAAGAGAATGCAAAACAAAACACGACACATTTCAACATCAGTATAGATTTTGAAAATAGTTAGGAAGTTTAGAATACGTTTTTTCTTTAAATTTGGCTGCCACGCATGCTATGTCTTCAATTGATTTTCAGTGAATAAAAAGGAGCACACCAATTGCTAGCCATTTTTTTAAATTTGAATAACCTTACTCGAAAACCCTACTCCAATGAACTATAATGTTCCCTAAATATTCCTAATACGATATTATAACTCTTTAACTAAAATTTACCTCTTCAGTAACAGACGTTAGTCAATAGTCTGTTCTATGATATTATATTTGATTGTTTAACGGTAAGATAATGTCCTCCTAAGAATATATCCTATCCCATCAGTAGGATCTCGATTTCAAAGCATGATAATATTCGTGATAATTGATAGATATAACAAATCCACTCACTATACATATATAAAACTACATACAACTCGCAAAAAGTAAAATAAGGTTCTCTGTCACTTTTTTTTGGCATTGATTAGACTCAAGTCCTCATCACTTAAAAAAGAAAGAATAAAGAAACAGATATGAATATGAATAAAGTACTTAAATGATTTACTCATATTACCAACAAAATAGGAACACCAAACTTATGTAATTCGTAAATATAAAAATAAAACTAATTTTATTGGGACGAACTGAAGATACAAAAATGGAAACAGGGAAAGATTGTCACTCTTAAACAAATCAATATTCAAGAATTACTGCGCGCAAAAAGTAGATGCTATGGTTCTTTAAAATATTTTGCTTAAAAAAAGATCTTTCACGGTTTCTAGATATACAAATAAAATTTTGTCTCACCTAATATATCATTTGTTACTAATATATTCTCATCACAAACACTATTTCATAGTACTAAATAACAACAGGAAGTGTGCTCTAGTCCAAATACAAAAAATTAAAAAAATAAAAGAGAGCACTATTTCATAGTACTAAATAATAGTCGGTGGTGAAGCCAGTTATTTCATATAGGGTGTATAAAATTGAAATAAGTAAAAAAAAATTCTCGATAAAGGATATTTAATATATGTTATATATCATTAAAATCTACTTTTTTTACCTATATATACAACATAATTTTTCGACGAAGGGAGCGCTACGTACCTTCGCCCTGGTAACAGTAGGAAGTGTGTTCTAGCCTAAATTTGCATAACCAAAATATATGTTTCACGTGATACTCCTGGTAAGTAATAAAAAAGAAAATTCACTTACTTGAGTTGATACTGTTGGGATATACTATTAACCATGCGGTTTAGACAGTATTTTATTTTATTTTATGGAATACATATTTATTTAATTTATTCAATACAATAAAGTACTATTTTAAATAGGTCATTTGTTACATGTGTGTCCTTTTAGTTATGTAGTAGACAATTTAGTGTATGGAGTCTTAGCTCATGCACAATAGATTAAATTATCGGTTCTCATAATTAATAAACTATGTTCACAATCAAAGATATTATTGGACAAAATATTTTGATGATTGTAGCACAAGATTATAATATAATTTGTCTTGATTATGGGAATGATTTTACTCCGACTTTCTTGTGCTAGTATACTTAGTGTATATTAAACGGACCAAATAGAGAAAAGATATTTTTGTATTGAATATATATAAAAAATATTTTCTCTAATTCATTAAATGAGCTTGTACTCCTAATCTTGATATAATTATTATGATCAATGTAGTTTGTTTATTGTTTTGATTTATCAAAAGGTACTACTCTATTAAGAATTAGTGTATGCCTAACGCCACACCTCCTTTTTCACCGATAGGGGTGGGATAAGGGAATTTTTTCACTTTAAGAGACATAATCGATTTTGGGATTTATTTATTGATTTTTCAGAGTTTCAGCTCTGATTTTTTACTGTCACGACCCAAAATCCAACACAGGTCGTGATGGCGCCCAACACCGGAGTCATGTAAGCCAACAATTGTTTACTAGTGAGATTATCCTTATTTAACATACCAACCCCACATATTCCCAAAGTTTTAAACTTAGATCATTTAAATAAAAGCGGAAACATTAACTAACTTAAGTAAATACAACCACAATGATCATGATCCAATATATACAGTCTCAAAATAAAGAGTTTACTATGTGCGTGCCAGGAACTAGTGTCACAAGTCAACAGCCGATCTAGTAGAATATACAAAAGATGGTACAAATTGTACTGATGTCTGAGAGAAGTAGACAAAAATAAACAAAATATAACTCCATAGCACTACTGAGAATCGTCAAGGGATGCAGCTCACCGTGGAGTCAGGTCTAAAATATATGTCAAGCTCCGGCCGGATAACTAGAAGCACCAGACTCAGAACCTGTACAATTAAGTACAGAAGTGCAGCATGAGTACATAAATATATATGTACCCAGTGAGTATCCCGCCTAACCTCGAAGAGGTAGTGACGAGAGGTCGACATGACACTCACTAAGGTCCAACAATATAATTTAACAGGATGTGATGGAAATAGTAGGCATGTAAAGACAATGAAGCAACAAGTATATATGTAAGATACTGAAATCCATGAAGAATACTAGGAATAAATAAAACAATTACCACTTCACTTTTTCCCCAAATATCTGTCAGATCAATATCCATGAATTTAGTAACAAATAAATCTTACACATGCAGGGTAAGGACAACCGGGCGGAGTCATAAGATAGTCAAGCCCGTGCACTGCCGAGGATCGAACGGCCCGTACCAAAAGTGCACCTCTCCACAAAGTACTCACATCTATGCACTGTCGAGGATCGAACAACCCGTACCAAAAGTGCATCTCTCAACCTCTCTATGCACTGCCGAGGATTGAACGGCCCGTACCAAAAGTGCATCTCTCAATCCGCCGTGGCGTACGGCCCGTTCCCATAGGGGGGGGGATCACACTCCGCTCGTGGAATGTAAATTGCGAAGCGGTCACATGCACATACATTATTCCTTTTTAAAAGAGAATACTTTTTCGTGAACAATTTCTTACAAGTTTTTCTCAAATTTCATAACTTCGGGGACATAAGCAACATGTAACGTTAATTCATTATGCATATCGTTCATATCAAGTAAAACACAAGGCATGATGTGGGTCTAACTACCCGGACATAATAGTAGCAGTCACTACGTACGGACTCTCGTCAATTTGTACGTACGTAGCCCCCACAAATTATCACATATAGCATTTAAATCACCTAGGAGGAAAATTCTCCTTTATAAGGTTAGAAAGGAGACTCACCTCGTATCGAATCTACCCCTAGGACCAAGTATGTGCCCGAACTCTACACCCGAGGACTCGCAACTAGCCAAATATGGTACAATGACATCAATGCATGCTCAAAGAAGGGAAATTATTCTATTTATTCCGAGACGTGGGCCCGGGGCTCGGATTTGGCCGAATTTCGGGAATTGTGTTAAAATTTATATCTTTCGATTGGGTTTTGTTCTGTTAGCATGTATTGATGATGTTAATCTGATTTTGGTTAGATTCGGAGCAATCGAGAGCCAATTTGAGGGGCAAGAGCATCGCGGATTAGTATTGTGGCCCAATAGAGGTAAGCAATGGCTATAAATCTTGTCTTGAGGGTATGAAACCCCAGACTCCATATTTCTCATTGTTTTTAGAATGGCGCACATGTCGGATGACGAGTATGTGGAACACACTGATTTTTAGATTGGACTTGGTCCTCTCCGCGGCAACCATTGAGTTGCGTATTTTACTCTAAATCAAATGTTAAATTATGTTTTAAAGACTATTGCTATATTTGGGCTATAAGCCATGTTGAGGCCTCGTGCCGACTTGTTTAGACTTCTTGGGGGCTTTTTACTGCTATTTCCTCACGGTTGATTTATGATTTACACTCAGTCATGTTGTGCTTAACTGTTTTCGAAACTCAGCCTTATTTACACTATTTTGAGATATAAAATGATGTTTTGGATCGAGTACCCCGTTTTACTGATACGCCCGAGGGGCTTTTTGAGAGGTTCTGACTGAGTGAGGCCGAGGGCCTGATTTTGAGGATATGATATCCATGAGGTGGCTTGATATTAGCGCTTGGGCTGAAGGAGCCCATCCGGAGTTTGTACACACCCCCAGTGAGCATATGTACCTACTGAGTGAGTGTTGAGTGCTGAGTGTCGAGTGACGAGTGATTGGGAGGCATGAGTAACATTGAGGTTGCTCGAGGGGCTGATACTGAGTGGCTATGAGGTGCTAAGTGATGTTCTGCCCGAGGGGCAATTTATGATTCATGTTTTTGCCCGAGGGGCTACTTATGATTTATTTCATTTTATACTAAATCCTTCGGTTATTTTTATTTCGGAAATTGTTGGAAAACACATTTTATTTCAAAGGATTTTACTGAAGTTGGATTTTAAAGCATGTTGATTTCATATATCTATGTATATACTGTTGGAAAGAAAGGATGTGCATATTGTTAACCGATGATATTGATTTTATGTGTTTCTTGCTGCTTAGACTTGATTTATTTTCATTACTACTGAGTTGGCGTACTCACATTACTCTATGCACCCCTGTTTGCAGATACAGGTGCTGATACTGAGTGTTAGCCCTCTATTCCGTGCGGAGCCGGTGTTCGGGATATAGAGGTAGCTGTTCAGCATCCGTAGCATCTCTGTTTTCCCTTCTTATGTTGTATCTAGTTATTCGTTCGGAGGTTTTGTATTATAATAGTATACCTTTTTGGCATGTTTCTTAGATGCTCATGACATGTTGACTCCGGGTTTTGGGGATGGTTAGACTGTTTAACTGTTTATTGGTCTAACGGATTCAGTAATTCTATATGCCTTATGAAATGTTTGAAATTGGTTTGGATATTGGAAAGGAATTGTAATTATGTGATTATTGGCTAGCCTAGTTCCACGATAGGCGCCATCACGGCCGGTTTAGGATTTGGGGTCGTAAAGGAGAGAAGGACTTATCTGGAGTGTGTGCCGCCTTCAATGAACATGACATGCCTCTTGGACTGGATGCCTGATCTCTGCAAAACGTCTTACTCTCAGAAATTCATCACAACTATTACCTCGAGATTTGAGAAACCTTGCCCCGGACTGTGTCCATGTCAGTGACCCATTATCCTTTTTGATCAGTGGTGCCCTTTGCGGGTTTTCACCAAATAACCTCTCTCATTTCTCTTCTCACCTTCGCCTTGTAGTGCTCTTTGCGAGTTTTCACTAACAAGACTCTCTTATTTTCAATTTCTCTGCTTACCATTGCCTTACGGCGCCCGTGCGAGTTTTCACCAATAAGACTCTCTCATTTTTATTTATCTGCTTACCGTCGCCTTAGGTGCCCGTGTGGGTTTTCACCGATAAGACTCTCTCATTTTATTTCTCTCATTTTTTGTATCAGATCCAAACAACTGTATCCTCCAATTTTAGACATCTTTGCCGATTGATCGGAAGGACTTGAACAGGATTTGGGGTAAAAAGACTTTGGATTGTATTACAACTTTGGAACCTTTCAGGCGAAACCATCGCCGAACCATTATAACTTCTGCCTCAGTTTCACTTTTGGGGAAATTTGGATTTTTATTTTGGTGTGATTGAACCCCAGAGAGATGCTGCCTACGTATCCTTTCGGAATCAAGTCGAACGTAGTTCAGGAAACATTTTTGTTTTGGTTGTTGTTTTGATATATATATATATATATATATATATATATATATATATATATATATATATATATATATATATATATATATATATATATATATATATATATATATATAATGCTTTTTTTAATAATAACTTTCGGATTCCAAAGAGGGTAATCAAATAAAAGTAACCGGCTCAAATTTATGAAAGTTGGCAGTGTTTGGGGTAGCGTGAATGAAAGCCTTTGTCATTTCGATCGGGAGCATCAATATCATGAAAAGGTCAAACATAGTACCTTTTGACTGCATCTGCATCGACAGCCGTGTCGGGGTCATTTCCTTCGATGTCACCCATGTACAATGCTCCTTTTGGTAGCAATTTCCTTATGATGTAGGGACCTTTCCAATTTTGGGCGAATTTTCCTTTTGCCTCTTCATGATACGGGAGGATACGTCTCAGAATGAGTCGCCCCACTTCGAAGTTTCTAGGCCGCACTTTCTTTTTATAGGCGCATGCCATTCTTTGTTGGTACAATCGCCCATGGCACACTGCAACCATTCTTTTTTCATCAATCAGAGATAACTGTTCCAACCGGGTTTTGACCCATTCATCATTCTCAATTTCAGCTTCGACAATGATCCGAAGGGAGGGAATTTCAACTTCTGCAGGTATTACGGCTTCAGTGCCATAAAAAAATAGATAGGGCGTAGCTCCAACCGATGTGCGCACGGTCGTGCGATATCCCAATAATGCGAAGGGCAGTTTCCCGTGCCATTTCCTAGAACTTTAAATCATTTTTCTGAGGATTTTCTTGATGTTTTTGTTTGTTGCTTCAACGGAGCCATTAGCTTTGGGCTGGTAAGGGGTGGAATTACGGTGTGTGATCAGAAACTGTTCACATACCTCCCTCATAAAATGACTGTTTAGATTTGCGGCATTGTCGGTAATGATAGTTTTTGGGATACCAAAATGACAGATGATGTTGGAGTGCACAAATTCCACCACTGCTTTCTTAGTGACAACTTTGAATGTGACTGCCTCGACCCATTTCGTGAAATAGTCGATAGCAACCAAGATAAATCTATGCCCATTTGAAGCTCTTGGCTCAATCGGTCAATGACGTCCATTCCCAAGGCAACAAACGACCAAGGTGCTGACATGGGACGCAATCCTGAAGGTGGTGCATGGATCAAATCACCATGTATTTGACACTTATGGAATTTCCGGACAAAGCCGAAACAATCTTTCTCCATGGTCATTCAATAATATCCTGACCGCAGGATTTTCTTTGTGAGGACATATCCGTTCATATGGGGACCGCATACTCCTAAATGTACCTCGTTCATAATCTTCTCAGCTTGTTTGGCATCCACACATCTTAATAGATTCAAATCGGAGGTTCTTTTATACAACACTTTCTCGCTTAAGAAGAAGCTGCTGGCGAGCCTTCTGATGGTTCTCTTTTGGTCTCCATTGGCTTGCTCCGGGTATTCTTTTGTTTTCAAGAACCTCTTGATATCATGATACCATGGTTGGGCATCGGGCTCTATTTTGATTGTGTTACGATAACCATGTCTTTCCCGGATTTGAATCTCCAGCGGGTCAATATGGACATTGCCCGGATATGGCAGCATTGCAGCTAAGGTAGCTAGTGCGTCACCTAACTAATTGTGGCATCGAGGAATATACCTGAATTCGACGGCTTTGAATCGTTTGCCAAGATCCTCCACACGTTTTCTATATGGAAGAAGCTTAACATTTCGAGTTTCCCACTCCCGCTGAGTTTGCTTGATGATCAAGTCGGAATCTCCCATGATCAACAATTCCTCTACATCCATGTCAATTGCCATGTTCATGCCCATGATGCAGGCTTCATATTCAGCAGTGTTGTTTGTACAGAAGAACTGGAGACGGGCGGTGGCTGGATAGTGTTGTCCCATGGCGAAATAAAGATTGCCCCAATCCCAACACCTTTTGCATTTACAGCTCCGTCAAAGAACATTTTCCAAGTGCTGGTGTTTTCTGAGATTACTTCAACTGATTTTACTTCCTCGTTCGGGAAGTAAGTACTCAAAGGTTGATATTCATCATCGACATGATTTTCAGCTAGGTGATCCGTCAAGGCTTGAGCTTTCATCGTCGTGCGGGTGACGTAGACTATGTCGAACTCGGTGAGCAGGATTTGCCATTTTGCTAATCTCCCGGTGGGCATTGGCTTTTCGAATATATACTTCAAGGGATCCAGCCTAGTGATGAGGTAGGTGGTATAAGCCAACAAGTAATGCCAGAGCTTCCGAGCAACCCAAGTTAAGGCGCATCAAGTTCTTTCTAACAAGGTGTACTTGGCTTTATAGCTTGTGAATTTCTTGCTCAGGTAGTATATGGCTTGTTCTTTCTTTCCAGTCGCATCGTGCTGCCCGAGAACACAACCGAAGGAATTTTCCAACACCGTCAAATACAAGAACAAAGGCCTTCCTGGTTCTGGTGGGACTAACACTGGCGGATTTGACAGATATTCTTTGATCTTGTCGAAAACGTCTTGGCTTTCATCCGTCCATTTAATTGCTGCATCATTCTTCAATAGCTTGAATATAGGCTTGCACATGGATGTCAACTAAGCGATAAACCTGTTAATGTAATTCAACCTTCCCAGAAAACTCATGACCTCTTTCTTGGTTCTTGGAGGAGGCAAATCCCGAATAGATAATTATCTTTATCGGGTCCAGCTCAATGCCTCGTCGACTAACTATAAACCCCAGCAATTTCCCAGATGGAACTCCGAAGGCACACTTGGTTGGATTTAATTTCAAATCATACTTATGCAAATGTTCAAAGAATTTTCTCAGATGATGCAAATGGTCGTCTTGCGTTCAAGATTTAATGATCACATCATCCACGTACACCTCAATTTCCTGGTGCATCATGTCATAAAAAATGGCGGTCATAGCCCTCATATAGGTTGCCCCGGCATTCTTCAGACAAAATGGCATGACCCGATAACAGTAAGTACCCCAAGGTGTGGTGAAGGCCGTATTTTCTGCATCTTCATCCATCAAAACGTGATGATACCCAGCATAACAATCTACGAAAGACTGCTTCTCATGTTTGGCACAATTGTCAACCAGGATGTGGATGTTCGGCAATGGAAAATTATCCTTGGGGCTTGCTTTATTCAAATCCCAGCATTCGACACACACTCAGACTTTCCCGTCTTTCTTAGGTACGACCACATTAGCCAGCCACATGGTGTATTGGACCACTCGGATTACTCCAGCTTTTAATTGTTTAGTGACCTCTTCTTTGATCTTGTCGCTAATGTATGTTTTAAATTTTCTCTATTTTTGTTGGACGGGTGGATAACCGGGGTAGGTTGGCAACTTGTGCACCACTAAATCAACACTCAGTTTGGGCACGTCATTATAAGAACAGGCAAACACGTCTTTCAATTCTAGTAGAAGTTGGATCAAAGCGTCTCTAGTTCCTTCATCAGTGTGGATAATTATCATTGTTTCTCGGACCTCTTCTGAAATCGGTTTTGTTTCGTTCAAGTTTGGCTTATGTTTATTCTCGAATTGTTCCAATTCTCAATTTATTTCCTTAAAAGCCTCATCTTCATCATATTCTGGTTCTTGATTCATTATTTCTTGGTTAGACGGCGTATCAAGATCTGGGCGTGAAGTCCGCAAGCATGTCATGTTATTTAAGTCCGCATTACTAGAACGAGACTCCCGCCTGACTGGGAATGGAGTAGACTTCCAATTTTGGAGCTTGGCGCTAGGCCCCATATATTGCACTTTAGCAGTGCTTGAGCCTTCTCTTGGTTAGACCATATGAGCCTCATACAACATCTGTCTCATTGCTCCACAGATTTCTTCGATTTCTTCGGCCGTGAAGGCCTCCTCTTCTCCCTCTATGTATTTTGGCTTTATGAATGATTTGGTGATGTGCGGGATTGGCTGAGGCAACACCCAAACATCTTTCTTACGCTGGTCCGCCCATTTTTCATCATCTGGAGTCGCTTGAAACCCTATGCCAAAGAACATTTTACTGGTAGGCAAGGTGATAGGTTCTGTAATGCTTTGCAAGGACGCCCCGAGCCCTGTTCCAGGTGTGTACCCATGTTTAATCATGTTGCTAGCTACCATGATTGATGCATTTGATAGGAAGGGTTGAGGACACGGGGTTGCTTCCTCACATTGGTCCGCAACCACAATCTCAAAATGCTGGTAAACTATATGCTCGCTACCTTCTATTTCTTCTAGGCAGGGGACTGATGGATCACTGTAAATAGATTGCTCGTCTTCTCCATGGACCACAATCTCTTGGTCCTCGTTCTCGAACGTAACCATCTGGTGGAGGGTCGAGGGCACGTCTCCTGCGGCATGGATCCAAGGCCTTCTCAAGAGATAATGGTAGGAGGTATCCATGTCTAAGACCTGGAATGTCACTTCAAAGTCTATAGGGCCGATATTCAAGACCAAGTCAATTTCTCCTATTGTGTCCCTTTTGATGCCGTCAAAAGCACGTACGCAAACATTGTTGGGTCTGATTCTCTCAGTCCAAATCTCTATTCTCTGTAAGGTCGAGAGGGGGCATATGTCAACTCCAGATCCATCGTCCACCATGACTCTTTTCACGTAGTATCTTTCACATTTAACGGTCAAGTGGACAGTTTGTTGTGGGCATCCCCTTCCGGAGGCAAGTCATTTTTTCTGAATGAGATCCGGTTTACTTCGAAAAATCGTTCCACCATTCTTTCCATTTGCTCAACTGTGGTCTCGGCCGGAACATATGCTTCATTAAGTGTTTTTATCAGAACTTTCTGATGCTCACTCGAACTGATCAGCAAGGATAGAAGTGACACCTGAGTGGGGGATTTTTTGAGTTGCTCAATCACGGTGTATTCTGAGGTTTCTATCTTTCTGAAGAATTCTTCTGCCTCCTCGGCACTGATTGGCTTTTTAGGCGGAAAACGCTTCTGTTTGTTTTTGTTCAGTTCTTTCAGGTTGAGGTATTTCTCAGATGAGTTTGTTTCACTCACTTCCCCCGTGATTTACTTTCCCTTGTACGTTACCACCATTTTATTGTAATTCCAGGGGATGGTAGTGGTGTCCTTTATGGGATTCTGTGGTGCGCAACTGATAACTAGGGGCTCATTCAGCCTTGGTGAAATTATTGGCCCGCGCGCCACATAAGTCCCTTTCGGTATGTACATCTTCGGGACATTCAGCATAGCCTTGTTTTGCTGCCATCTTTTGGGAGGGCTTAACCCAAATTGTTATCTTCTGGGTGCCCTGGGGACATAAAGAACAGTGTCTTTGGAAAGCCTCGTCTCTGTCTTGGTTTCAACCTTTCCTGTGGCCTGAGGAGCGGAGTTGCTTTTCTTCACCTCTTTAGCTTGCTTTGGTGCTGCTTTGGGCTTCTTCTCTACATCAGCAATGGCGATGATAGATTTTAGGGCCGGATCAAAATCTCGGTTTTCATAAATCATCCCAATAATTGGCCCGTTATTGTGAGCAGGCAACAAGTTATTGGTCACATTGGGAGCTTCTTCATCCCTTAGTACCACCTTCTTTTGTTCTATTAAGCTCTCCATTGACCGCTTGAGGGTCCAGAAATCCTCGGTATCATGTACCTCGGCCCCTGAGTGGTAAGCACATCGAGTACCTGGCCGGTAAGAGGGGGATTTTGGGTTTTGCCTGTTTTGGGGTACAGGCTGCAGCATACCCATTTGGACCAGCTTCGGGAAAAGGCTGGAGTATGATTCACTAATTGGTGTAAAGTTGGTCTTTCTGGGGGACTCTCGGGGATTATTTTGTGGAGGGCGAGGATTATATTGAGCTTGGCGAGGAGGGTTGTTTCTGGGTGGTGGAGCTCAGTTTTGATTATAGTGTTGTTGGGGCCGGACGTACAGCTGAGCATTAATTATTGGGTAGGGTTGAGGCATCACGGCATACGCTGCATCTTGGTGGGGATAGTAATGTTGTGGGGTATCAGAAAAATAGCCTCGGGGCTGACGGGAGTTCCTTATACTGGAGGCCATCATTGCCGCTTCCTCTTTCTTTTTCCTATTAGCTGCACTCCCTGACCCACTCTGAATTGCCTGGGAAATTGCTCTTATGGTCGATTGGCTCAATATGCGACCGATTTTTAGGCCATTTTCAACCATCTCTCCAATCTTTATAGCTTCCGCAAATGGCTTGCCCATAGCGGACATCATATTCTGGAAGTAGTCAGCCTCTTGGGCTTGTAAGAAGACGTTGACCATTTTTGTCTCGTCCATCGGAGGCTTTACTCTGGCAGCTTGCTCACGCCACTTAATAGCGAATTCCCTGAAGCTTTCTGAAGATTTTTTCTGTAGATTGGACAAAGAGTTCCTGTCTGGCGTTATGTCCACGTTATATTGAAATTGTTTGACAAAGTCTCGGGCCATGTCGTCCCATATGTGCCAGTGAGAAATATCCTGGTCCATGTACCATTCCGAGGCGATTCCAGCAAGGATTTCTCCAAAGTATGCCATCAATAACTCTTCTTTTCCCCCTGTCCCTTTCAATTGATTTCAATATTGTTTCAAATGGGCGATCAGGTCTCTATGCCCGTCATACTTTTCAAATTTTGGTGTTTTGAAACCCACGGGTAGATGCACATGAGGAAACATGTATAGATCGGCCTAAGATACACTTTTTTGGCCACTCAGGCCCTGTATTTTTTTCAAGATTTGCTCAATACTTCTCATTTTTCGAGGCATCTCCTCTTTTTTGGGATTTCTCAAGATTCTCTCATGTTCCATAGGAGATTCAGATTGTGGATGTTGCAGATAAGAGTCCGGAGTGACTCGGGTAGTATCCAGTTGGAATTGGGGAGCTTGAAAAGTGAAATTTGATGGCTCAAAGCTCTGTCGTGGCAATGTTTTTTGCGCCATACTGGCAGATGGCGGCGCGGTGAATACAACAGATGGTATTCCAGAAGACGGTTCCTGGCAGCGGACCTCAGAAGTCATTCCGGTGAAGTTTGATGTCATAGTAGGGAACCTAAATGGTATGAACGGGTTAGGTGCTGAAATTGGAACATTAATTGTCCCTCCCGTTCTCGAGATTAATTCAGAGAAATCGGGGATAACACTAGGCGGCTCCCTTCCATAGACTAAGCATCCCACATTTCTAACATGCGGCATCTCAGCCTCCTATTTTCTTTGGAAACTGCTGATTCTGACTGTGGGATAACCGATGCGGGGCTATCCTCAGGTTTGACAATAGACAGATGATCTTCAGATGCCATTGCAACGCTTCCTTTGGACCTTGTAAAATAACGGTGTGTCGCCAGAATACCACCGCAAAAACCAACCACCTTAAAAGTAAGAACCTTTTAAGAGTAGACAACAAACGGATTAGTTTGAGATATTAACATATAGGGAATCACACGCTGGGGCGCAATGCACCTAAGCAGTCAAACGTTTTTCTAAAATGTTTGCGACGGCTGTGTGTTTCATCCCGGCTTTAATGTTTCACTCTTTTCTTTCTTGATTATTTTTTTAGGGTTATGATCGAATCCTATGTGGATTGCCTACGTATTACGATGCCGCATGAATCAGATCATTACGTAGTTCAAGGGATAAATACAAAAGGAAATGAACATTAGGATTTTCAAATTTTCATCCATTAAATAAAACTTCAAATTTCATCCATTACAAAAGACTCTGACATACGTTCTTGGAAATTAAAATACTACAACAAACTTAAAGTAGAATTAAACAGACTGCAAAAAGAAAATGAAATACAGACTCGAAAAAGGGCATCATGAATACATAAATGCCTCTACTGCTCCAGGGGCCTACGGGACATCAGTCGGTCTCACCGCGGCCCTGCGCGCCATGTATTGTTGGAGGCGATACATGTCATCCATTATCTGGCGTACAAAAACCATCATCGCAGTGAAGAAAGTAGATCGGGTCATGTCCTCACACTCTTGGCATTTTGTAACAACATAATCAGCAATTTCTCTGACCCTTTCTCTGATGATACCCTTTTCCTGGAGTAAGCGCCCAATCTGCTGGGATCTAGATTCTAAAACCTGGGTGGCCTTATGGTTCTGCTCTTGAAATTGTTGCAAATCTTCTTCTAATCGAGCCATGAGTGCATAGCAGTCTTCCCTTTCTACTTTGAAATTCTTTGCTTGCTTAGCCATTTCATTTTCAAGAATGGCTACCTTTTCCTTCAGGCCTGTGACTTCTTGGTCATATTTTCCTTTCAGCTTTTGAATAAAGTCTGCCTGCTCTTCTGCATTTTTTGCTAATTTTGCTCGAGCTTTTATCAGTTCTTCCTCAGCTTTGTCCAAATCATCCCCATAGTTGCACATTTTTTGCCTAAGACTATTGATAAGTCTTTCGCCAGATCTGCTTCTCTCTGGGTTCTCAGCAGCTATTTTCATTTTTTGGATCTGGGCTCAGAGAGCTTCATTTTCTTTGGTCAACCTGTTTTCTCCCCTTTACTCTTAGCGGCTTGCAAACTGTTTTCAAATTTGATATATCTGATCTGGGCTTCCAATTTGCTTATTGTGGCCCTGTAGTTATTCTCCTTTTCCAACCGACCCCAATGCTCTTGTGCTTCATCGGTAAATTGT
Source organism: Nicotiana paniculata (assembly GCA_005239505.1). Classification (NCBI taxonomy): domain Eukaryota; kingdom Viridiplantae; phylum Streptophyta; class Magnoliopsida; order Solanales; family Solanaceae; genus Nicotiana; species Nicotiana paniculata. The sequence goes on from ML324283.1 coordinate 39,726, forward strand.
TGTACGTGGGGCCTCTTGGTGGGCCATTCCGGCTCTTGAGGATCTCTACCCCTTCTACCATACCAAGTGGTGTAGCCAGGATCCACCTCACCTCTGGATAAATCTCTCACTCGAGTCTGTGGCTCCAATAATCTACACTGATGCCAAATCTGGCGGACCCTATCTTCCGGAAATGCACCTCTTGGGCACAATTAAATGACTTGTCGACTTAGGTCTTCATCGTGTGGAACATTTTGATGCCTTCCTAGCTGTCGTAAGACCCGGTGTGGGGCATAAGACTGAATACTTCGACTGACATATAGATGAATTCATTGATAGGGAGCCAACCGAATGTCCATTCAATTTGGTTGGCAGTCAAAGAACTCAAGTGTGCAAGCCAAGCTTCTGTGCCTTCTGGAAATTCATGACCTTATACCCGAGTCTCATGTTCTTCAATGCAATTTAGGCCAGTCAGATCGTAATTCATATAACCCGGGCGATGGCAGAGATGTTCGATCATCCAGTTTTGTAAGAGTAGATTTCATACCTCGAAGAACTTTCCTCCAGTTTGGCAAACAGTTAGGGCACGGTAGATTTTCGCTAAGATCAATGGTACCATAGTGCCATTAGAATTTTTTATCATGAAGTCGGCTACTCCTACGAGTCCAATATCTATACATCCATCGCTCCTCGGGCAGACTAGGGTACCCAAGAATGCTACCACAAAGTCCAATCCCCGGCGGGTCTCCCATTTGCTTTGATTCCCGTGATGGGTTAAACCGGTATCTATAGCTTCAAAACCCCGAGGGTCCCCATAACGATGGTAAAAGAAGTAAAATATGCAGAATCCCTCAGATAAATTCTGATCTTGGACTTCCCGACTGATGCTTAGAAGGTCCAGGAATTTGTGGGGAGTTACAGCACTAGGCGCTACCGAGTATCGGCTTCTGAGATTCCTACTAAGGTCGGCATAGCCCGCTATCTATTCCAGTGTGGGTGTCAAATCAAAATCCGAGAAATGAAACACATTGTGCGCTGGATCCCATAATGGTATTAGAGCCTCAATTATGTCCAGTCTCGGCTTAATCTTCAAAAGGCCAGTGAGTGCGCCTAAAGCTTTTACTACGACACCTCTACTGACCTCCCCCAGGTTTATCCACCACATATGGAGTCATATGGGAATTTTCTCTACCGCTTTAAAGGGGATATTTTCAACGGTGCTCATCCTGCACATTTATTTAAGTGATTGGTTAAGAAAAGCAAAATCATGATTTAATTTTGACCAAAGAGAAAAAAGGTGCTATTTTTGCAAAAAATTGTAACTAATTGAAAATGGACCATCTTTGCAAATACAGCCCTTCAACACTTCGGGAAGGAAGATTTTAAGGTTGTGTTTTCTAATTGGATCAAAAAATTGAGAAAAGACCATAGGTGGATATTCTTGCGAGAACAACTTTCCGGTGCCCCATCAGGACATTTTGGCTATTTAGACAAGAACGGCGTCACCTAACTTTATTTATGACCATATTTTTTGTATTTTTTGCAAAATAAGGTTGGACCCGATGGGGGTTGCCTACCTATCCCACATCAGTGAGAATTAAACAATGCGTAGTTCGGGAAATTTTGACACAATTTTGAAAACTAACTCATTTCATTTTTCGGAATACATTTCCTTCTTTTTCTCATTTTTTTCCAAAATTTTTGGCGGAGTTCAAGGAGATTTTCAACATCGGGGTTTTCAAAATCAGATAAATTTTCTATTGTATTTCACTCTTGGTTTTTCTGTTATTTTATTTCTTTAGCCGGTCAACAAACAAGCCGAAACAAAATATTATACACGTAGCAGGTAAGATGCATCAGGATGGTCTTTATTTCGGGTTCACCTGTCCTAGACAGACCCAACCCCTGTGTTTAGTCCCCTAAGTCAAATGCATATGATGCAAATAATCGTTCCTACTAGGGATCCGACATGAGGCTATGTTATTCTAGGTTTAAATCCTGGGGTTTTGTTCTAGACCTGGGTTACCCGAGCGGACAGCTCGAGCCAGGGGGGGGGGGGCAGCGTACCGGGAATACAGAAGCTTCACTGGCTTTGCAACTTGTCTGTANGTTTCGGCACAATTTATATACAGTTCAGATAATATCACAGCGGTAAAAAAAATGGCATTTAGCACATTAGGTTTAAACATGTAAAAATCAGATAATAATGAAAGCCAAATATAACAGCTATTCTAAGCTTGAATTCTTGAACCCTGAACCAGAGATTCTGGGTTCAATCCCCAGCGGAGTCTCCAGAGCTTTCACACCTCTTTTTTCACCTATAGGGGTGGGATAAGGGAGTTTTTTCACTTTAAGTGACATAATCGATTTTGGGATTTATTTATTGATTTTTCAGAGTCGCCACTCTGATTTTTTACGGTGTTCCGGGACACCATTTATTTATTGAAATCCCAAACCGAGGAAATTTTGACTCTGTTTAAAATGTCTGCGAACCAGAAATTCGGGTAAGGAATTATGTTAACTCGGGAGAAGGTGTTAGACACTCCCGAATTTTGTGGTTCTAGCACGATCGCTTAACTATTGATGTTTGGCCTAATTATCTAATTATTTACATAATTTAAACCTATTGTGTATTTTTGCCTTTTTACTTTTTAGCCGCTTTTAATATTTGTGGATTATTCTGAAACAAGTAACGATGGAGTGCACTTGTCGTTTTTGGACACGTTGTAAACGCGCCACATGAAATGCACCCACAATTTACAACGTGTTGATTTTTATTATAGTTTGAAGTCGTGGTCGAGTGGAATGAGTTGCAAACCCGAGTGTAGATTACGTAATCATGACTATGGTCACGATGATTTAATTGCTTATTTGAAGCAAAACTATTATTTTTCATAAATTCTTTGTTTTTTCCTAAATTATTTGTAGTATTAGTCTAAGAGAGGTATTTTGGACTACAAGATTGGTATTTGTTCAAGGTCTTCTAAGATTAAGTTTACTAGTTTAAGGATGAATATTTGGGCCATTAGCTAAATCTGGCCCAGTTTAGTGATTTGTTAGTCAAAGAATCTGAAAATGGGCTTAGTCATAATTTGACCCAATTTCCATGTTTGAGTATTAAGTCAGCACTGTTATCTTTCATAATTTGATTATTGTTCTAGAGTTTGAGAACATATGTGAGAGACTCAAATATCATAGAGTCTTCCTAACGAACTTGTAAGGTTAATGAGAATGTTTAAAGACATTGTTCTGAAAAGATGCATGATTTAGCTATTTGAAGGTAAATAAGTGGTGTGAAGGTTGTTTGACTAAGTTAATACAAAAAATCTATTACATAAGAAAGTTAAGTCATAAAGGAACTAGACAGTAAATGGCCTATATGAAGCAGCCCAAATCAATATGAATTTATAATCCTCTATCAAATACATGATCAATTTAGGTGTGATAGAATACTTAACGACTTTTAAAATCTTGCTGAAACGCCCAGCCCTACGACTTCAAACGAAAATCTGAGTTACAAAATAATTATCAATACACTTTACTATCTATTAAGCATTGAAGTATGGAGTTGCATCTATCTAGTGACAGACAACTTTTGCAGAATTTGTTCTTGCCCTGATGGGTCCCAGATTTCATGTGAGTTTCAACATATTACAACACATACAACAATATCACTAAATATACAACACTCCATCTTGTAGTTTACTCATTTTAATTTACAATTTACAACAGATTTTCAAACAGTTTAAGAAAGAAGGAATCAAAGATAACAGAAGCTATAGATAAGAGAAACAGGAAATTCAAAAGAAAAGGGAAGGGGTTTAAACAAATTTCAGCATTTAATGTATCTCCTACAAAACATGTTCACTCTCCATTTGCCATTCAAAGTTCAAAGAATGTACCTGGTTACAGGAAGTGAAATAAAATAAGAAAATAAGTCTCTGAAATCAGCATAACACAGCAGCACAGCCGACAGAGAAACCAAAAAAATTCCAGAACTGATTTCGAGTTCCAGATTCAGTTCCAGATGTCAACATTAAACCAGAAATTTGAACTCAAAGGACTCCATTTTTTGTTCTTTTCATGTATAGAGGAGACTAAAAGAACTTAGGTAGAATTTTTCTACTAGAACAACTTTTGGAGATAAAGATATGACATTTCTTTGACTAAAGTTTCCAGCAGTATTCTCTCTAACATTGTGTATAGTTCTGTGTGTAATTGTTGTGTGTGTGTAATTTTTTTTTTTTTTTTTTTTATTTTCCTTGTGNGGGAATTTTAGGGTAGCATCTTTAGAGAATATACCTTATCTTATTAGGCTGAAATAGTACAGATACAACTGTCCATCCTTAACCTGTTGGACAGTTGTACCCCCCTTCTAGAATGTTCCTATATTTCCATCCCTTATCCCCTTTTAAAATTATTATTTTGCCCTTAAAAGAATATGATTTTATTATTTCTGATTTTGTTATTGATATTTTCCTAATTCTAGAAGTTTCTTGAGGTGTTACACCCCAAGATTCTTCAATGGAAGTTCCTACACTATTAATCTGATTTTATTATTTCTGACTTGTAATTACCATTTTAGTGTTAAAGGTTAAGTTACTTATTAATGTTGACTAATTTTATCCTAATTGAGTGATTAACTTAATAGCTAACCACTAATTAAGCTAAATTTTAGACTAACCTTTGATCCTATCTGAATTATTTTTCAGGATTTTAGGTCAAATTAATTGTAGTGATCTTATCATGTGTGATTAGTCAAGTTTAATTGATTATCCTAGATTAGGAGTCAACTACCTACTTTAAAGTAGTGTATAAGGATGTAAAACTAAGTCAATTAATTACTAACATTTCACTAATTGTAGAATCAGAATTCAATTTGAAACTTAGCCATAGTTACTAACAATTTAGGATGAATTAATTAGGTCATGATTTAAACATGTAGTTCAGAGTGAGTCATTAAAACCAGAGAACTAGGTTATTAGTGCTTATAACCCTAAACATGTATGATTAGACTAATAAAAGGAGTTGACTAACAATCATAGATTAGTGGTTAAGCTACTTAGGAGGAAAGAACAATAGGCTAGGCACAAGGTAAAGAGTAGAAAAATGAAATCCTAAAACTAAAAGTCTCAATCAGTTAGGTTACACAAACATGTTCAAAGCAGCAAACTAAATCAGGAATGTTAAAATAGGCATGTGAAAACTAGACTAATTAGTTCAGTATTAGGCAATAAAATTAGGGTTAACCTAAATTACTGTTTTAAATAGACCTAAAATATGCAGGATTAAACTATGGTGGAAATCAATTTAATTAACACACCCTAAACTATTTTACAAGACGAAACAGTCAAAGAAAACCTAAAAATAGAAACTAAAATCAGTCGAGTCATGCAAAAATCAAAGAATACCTATAGTTCAATTCAAAACAGTATTGAATGACAAAGAGACGAAAATATATGAAACAATAAGCTAAATCAGTAAAAAAATCTAAACCCAAAGCAAATACTTTCAGAATTATGTTCAAACAAACAGAAAATGAAGTTTTAAGGAATACCAGTTAGGAAAAAAAAGGTTTGACCGAAAAAGGGTTGAGCCGCTGGACTTCGGCGAGGTTTGAAACGAATCAAACCTACGTGAATTACTTGCTCTTGTCCAAATCAAGTGACTCACACAAGTCTGAGCCATTAAATCACTCTAAATCATTCAGATTTAATTTTCTAGGGTTTCCGATTTCTTAGATTCAAAATTGGGGGATTTTGGTGGGATTTTTGGAGGAATGGATGTTAGGAGGTGATTGAGGAGAAGGAGTAGAGTGCCTGGTGTGATTTTGGTGTTGTTTGGGAGTGCTCCGCTGCCAGTGAGGCGATTTTCGGATGGCGGAGACGGTGAGTATTCTGAGGACGGCTAGGGTTGCTTGAGAGAGAGAAGAGAGAGGAGTGGGGTGTGTTCTGGAGGGGGGTAGGGCTTCTTAGGACATACATATATTTAATTAGGGGTTAGTTCCCAGCCGTTAGATCTGGGGAGATCAATGGTTAGGATTATTTTGGCTCAAAACGGGGTCGTTTGGTGAGGGACTGGCACTGGCCGGGTTCGGGGTTTGGGATGGGGTGTTTGAGTGTATAGAGAAGGGTTTGGGCCTGGGTAATTTTGGCCCAGGTCCAAATTAATTCCTTTCCTTAATTTAATTAACTAATTACTTCAAATTAAATTGTAAAAACAAATAGTAACTAATTTTAACTTAGTTTTATCTAATTATAAATTTATTGATAAGTTAATTAAGAGTAATGCCATTTAATTTAATACCCCCTAATCATTTAAAGAATAAATTCCGCAATTTTGAAAAAATGATTAAATTAATCAAATAATCATTAGATCCATATTATTTCAAATAATAAATATTTTGTCATTATTTATTATAATCAATTACAATATATTAATTAGTTCTGATTCTAGTTTTTATCTAATTGAAAAGAAAAAATTAATTACTTAGTGAATTAAAAAGGTGAAATAATCAATTAACACTCGTAATTATTTGAAGGATAAATTTTGTAATCTCCTAAAAATGATTAAGGTTATGCACCTAATTATGCAATTTGAGATCATTTATAAATTTTAAAGGACGAATTATGATTATGCAATGCAACAATAATTCACAAATAACACTGAAATTCAACAAAAATTATAAAACTAACTAATTTATTGAATTGTTGTAGGAGTATATAGTAGGTTAAAAATTACATGCTCACACCTAATAGATTGGACAATAACGAATAACATTTGTAAAATAAAATTAGTTGATAGAATCCATGTCTCGGTTTTGAGTTTGATGATACCCTTTATGCAAGCTTATAAGTTTTCGTGTGAAAACCCGGCCGGTGAATTTAGTATCCATCACATGAAATGGTTAAGTGGAATTATAAAGGATTTATTTAGTTGATTAAATTAAATTTTTAGTGATTTAATTTAATTAACTGGTATTTGAGATCTTAACATTGGGAGTTAAAATAAGTGTTACTGAATTTTTGAAATTTATATTGAGGAGTTCAATCGCCATTTTTTTGTGGAATAAACTGCAATTAATTATAGTAAGAATTAATTCATGCTAATTTTGAATTAATACTATAATTAGTAGCCTCTTATTATTTCTGTGGTCCCTGCTATACCTAGTAAAAACCTAGACTGAATTGGGTAAAAGGTGACTTGGGAGAAAAGTCATATGGTAGAGTTAGACTAGGATTCTACTTGTGAAAGCAGAATCCTACACGTTTTTGGAGCCCTAATTATGGCTAAAAACGTTACTACTAAAGGAAGACAATATTCACCCAATAACTGACTTTTTAGAGTTGTATTGTTCTTGCCCACTCAAAGCGAATTTGTCCAAGGTTTTATTAGGCATATAGCAGAAGACTGCAACTTTGGATTCTTGCTGTGTGGAGGATTTGAGCAACGATTTCAAGAGGTTAGTTCTTCTAATCTAGTAGTTATAGAATTCTCTAGTTTACATGTATTTTATGCTTGGATTGAATGATCGCTTCCGCTACACATGTTCTAACAACTCGAAAGTCTCAAAGAGATGTTCGGTGAGAAAAATCGTGCGACTAAGCAGACTGCCATGAAAGTCCTTTTGAACACTAAGATGGCTGAAGGATCATCGATCAGGGACCATGTTCTGAAGATGATGAGTCTTCTGAATGAATTGGAGGTCCTTGGAGCTGTGATTGATAAGGAATCTGAAGTTGAAATGGTCCTAAAGACTCTACCTGACAGTTTTCAACAATTTCGCTTGAACTATAACATGAACAAAATAGATTTGTCACTGGCGAAATTGTTGAATGAGCTGCAAGCGGCAGAATCTATTATCAAACAACAATCTCCAGTTGTGGCACTCAATATTGAGAAAGCTTCAGTTTCTAAGTCGAAATGCGGTAAGAAAAAGAAGAAGGCTCAAAAGGTCTTGGCACCCGGAGGTGCGGCTGGTGCGAAAAAACCCAAAGGAAAGTGCTATCATTACAAGAAACCTGGGCATCACATAAAATAATGCCCTGCCTATCTGGAAAAGTTGAATAAGCAAGGTAATTCAAAGTTAAATGTCGTTGAAACTTGTTTAGCGGCTGTCTCTATCATGTTTTGGTGTGTAGATTCAGGAGCTACTAATAATATGTGCACTAATTTGCAGGGGTTTCAGGAAACGAGATGACTAAGTGAGAATGAAATTTGCATTTTTCAAGCCAATGGCGAGCCAGCACCAGCTTTAGCATTAGGAGATATTAGAGTTTCGTTTAGTAGTGATAGAGTTTTAGTTTTGAAAGATGTTCTCTATGTACCATCTATTAGAAGGAATTTGATTTCGCTTTCGAAAATAATGGATGTTGGTTATAATATTTATTTTTCTAATAACTCTGTTGTTATTAAGTTTAATAAACTTTTATCTACACTGCTGCTGTAACGACTCGGTCGGTCGTTCCGAGAGTTATAGTCTCGTTTCCCTCATTTCTGCTTCTCTATGTGTTGTTCAGTTGTGTTGAGTTGTATCGAGTTGGTAGGTTTGGGGTCGGAGTGACTTTGGAGTGAAATGAGATACTTAGTCTCTTAGTTAGAAAGCTAAGTTAGAAAAGTCAACCGGAAGTTGACTTATGTGTAAACGAATACGGATTTGGAATTGTTATGATTCAGTTAGCTTTGTTAGGTGATTTTAGACTTAGGAGTGTGTCTGGAATGTAATTTGGTAGTCTGTGGTAGATTAGGCTTGAATTGGCGAAAGTAGGAAATTTGGTGATTTTGGTCGGCAATGGAAAATTAGGTATCGGGATTGGAATGGAATTCCGAAAGTTGGAATAGGTTCGCAGTGTCATTTGTGACGTGTGTGCAAAATTTGAGGTCATTCGGATGTGGTTTGATAGGTTTCGGCATCGTTGGCGAATTTTGGAAGTTTAGAAGTTCTTAGGCTTGAATCCGAGGTTGATTTGGTGTTTTGACATTGTTTTGGATGTTCCGAAGGTTCGACTAAGTTCGGATAGTGATATATGACTTGTTGGAATTATTGGTTGAGGACCCGAGGGGCTCGGGATGATTTTGGATGGCTAACAGAAAGTTTGGAGACTTATCTTAACAGTTGGTGTTGTTGTTTCTGGTGTACCACACCTGCGGAAGGGGGAGCGCAGGTGCGAGGGAGGATCACAGATGCGGAGATGGAGACCTGGGGCTTAGTCGTAGATACGAAGAGTGGATCGCACCTACGAGCCCGCAGGTGTGAAGGAGGTTGTCCAAGTGTGAGGTCCAGCGGATAAGTGGTTTCCGCAGGTGCAGCTCCGGGACCGCAGGTGCGAGTCCGCAGATACGAAGAAGGGGGTCGCAGGTGTGGAACCCCTGGGCAGAAACTATATAAGTAACACTTCGTGAATTTTTGCCCTTTTTCAACCATTGTTGAATGGTTTTAAGCTTTGGGGCAGTTTTTTCAAGGGAGAATCACGAGATATCACTGAGTTAAGTCGCTTGGGTTTATTTGCGCGTGTTTATGATATTTTTCCACTGATTAGCCATGAAATTAGTAGAGTTTTAGGGTAAAAATTGAGGAAGTTAGGGCTTGAGTTTTGGAGAGTTTTAAGTGAGGATTTGAGGGACCAAACAGAGTCCTATTTTGACGAATTTTATATGGTTAGATTCGGGAGAGGACGAGGTTTATTATTTTGCTATTTTTGACTGGTTTTAACACGTGGGCCTGGAGGCCAGGTTTTGGCCGGTTTTGGATTTTTGGCCTATTTATGTAGTTTTTCTTGTGAAACTCGATTCTCTGGTCTATGTTGATAATATTGTTCTGATTATGGTTAGATTCAGAGATTTTGGAGACCGAGTCAAGGGACGAGGACATCCCAGAGTAGGATTTTACGTTGTTAAGGTAAGTAACAGTTTTAACTTTGGCTTTGAGGGTATTAACCCGGAGAATTTATATCATGTGACTGTTTGGAGGTGATACCCACGCTAGGTGATGGGCGTGTGGGTGTACACTGCGAGGGATTGAGACTTGGTCTGTCCCGTGAGGCTGTGAGGCGTAATGGCCATTATCTGTATTACGTATTTTTATGTTATTGAAATTGACTGCCTTCATGCTGGAGATCATGCTTAGGATTTATTCATGCTCACATTATTTTCACTCAGTCATAGAAATTATTATACATACCTCAGTCTCGATTATTTTTGCTGATATGCTGTGATATTTGATTTGGGTTGTGTTTCCTCATTTGTTGTGAATTGTGAGGCTGGAGAGGTACATGACTGAGTGAGGCCGAGGGCCTGTTGTGAGATAATTTATTATAGCGCGTGATTTGTCCGTGTAGCACGTGGGTTGTCCGTGCGGATCCAGATATTGATATTATGGCACATGAGTTGTCTGTGCAGTACGTGGGTTGTCCGTGCAGATTAGCGCTTGGGTTGTAGGAGCCTCTCCGGAGTCTGTACACCCTCAGTGAGCGCAGGTACCTATTGAGAGTGTGTATTGAGTGTTGAGTGTTGAGTAATGAAGTGACATTTGAGGTTTCATTTACTTTTGTTGTTGCTGTATTTACTTGTTGATTTCTATGTAGCATTCGTTGATTTATGTAAATTAACTGTTTACCCCATGTTTGTACTTAATTGTGGAAATAAGTAATTGGATTGTTTTGCTTAGCTCGTCACTACTACTCAGTTCCTTAGTTGTTTCTATTACTTCTGAGTCGGTTGTACTCATACTACACCCTGCACTTCATGTGCAGGTCCAGGTGAGTTAGAGCGTAGCGATCGTTGAGTTCAGGCCGACTATCTTTGGAGACTGCAAGGTAGCTGCTAGCATCCGCAGGACCTTGTTACTCATATTATTATTTCTTTCTTTGGATTGTATTGACAGTTAGACAGTTATATATATGTTAGTCCATAGTTTTAGACGCTCGTGACTTAGTGACACCCCGATGTTTGGGGCTTGTTTTCGTATTTTCTTTATTATATTTAGAGTTGGTTTAGTTTATGAGAACATCAAATTATTGGAAATGTTTTTTTGAAATCTTATAATTAAATTGGTAGTAATGTTTTGGGGAAATAGACTTGTCTTGTATCACGATAGGCGCCATCACGACCTAAGTTAGAATTGGGTCATGATAGCTGCTAGAGTACATGAACTTTTCATTCTTGATATATCTCCTCCTCATGTGCTACAACAACCAAAAGAATTAAACAACATTAATCTGCCACATAAAAGAAAACGTATTTCTGAATTGAGCCAAACTTATTTATGGCACTTACGTCTAGGCCATATAAATCTAAATAGGATTTCGAGATTGGTCTCAGATGGATCTCTTAGATCATTGAAAGTGGATTCACTGCCAACATGCGAATCCTGTTTAGAAGGTAAAATGACCAAGAGACATTTTCCCTCAAAAGGAAATTGAGCCAGCAATAAGTTAGAATTAATTTACTCTGATTTGTGTGGCTCTATGAATATACAAGCAAGAGGTGGTTTTGAGTATTTTGTGACTTTCACAGATGATTACTCAAAATATGGATGCATTTATCTGTTGTGTCGTAAGTCTGAATGCGACAGAAATGGAGAAACAACCAGATAAATATACCAAAACATTACAATCTGATCGTGGTGGTGAATACCTTTCTGTGAAATTCATTAAATACTTATCAGATTCTAGAATTACATCTCAATTATCTGCTCCAGGAACACCACAACATAATGGTGTGGCAGAAAGAAGAAATAGGACCCTTATGGAAATGGTTAGATCAATGTTAAGTTATTCTGATTTGCCTTCTTCCTTTTGGGGATATGCTTTAGGAACAAAAATTTACATTCTAAATTTAGTTCCTTCAAAGTCAGTATCTTCAACTCTAATAGAATTGTGAACTGGGCGCAACCCAAGTTTACGACACATTCGGGTTTGGGGTTGTCCAGCACATGTGCTGAAAGGGAAAGCGGATAAATTGTAATCGAGGACAGAAGTATGCATTTTATTTGGATATCCAAAAGGAACTAAAGGCAGTTTATTTTATTGTCCCAAAGAAAAGAAGGTAATTGTTATGACAAATGCAAGATTTTTAGAAGAGGACTATTTAATGAACCATATTCCTAGAAGTAAACTTGTAACGACCCGATCAGTCGTTTTGTGTATTCGGACCCCTTTCCCCTAAATAAGACTTCCCGTAGCGGCTTTCAGTGATTCATGACTCGCGGGGACGGGTGGTTCGGGATTTGGAAGTGTGTAGAGTAATATAGGAACACTTGTTCCCTTAAGATTGGCTTTTAAGGCCAAGTTTGACTTCGGTCAACATTTTGAGTAAACGACCTCGGAATCGATTTTCACCAATTCCAGTAGCTTCGTATGATGATTTCGGACTTGTGCGTATGTCTGGAATGGGTTTTGGATGACCCGGGAGCGTTTCGATGCCAAATAGCGAAAATAGAGTTTCCTTAAGTTCATAATTTGGTTTGGAACGTGTTTTTGTGTTATCAAGGTCTGAACGGAATTCTGAGACCGGGAATAGTCCCTTTATTTCATTTATGACTTACTTGCAAAATTTGGTGAAAATTCTTAAGTTTGATTCTAGGGGGTTTTGAGGAGTGACTTTGAGTTTTAGCACTGTTTTGGGTGTTCCGAAGGCTCGATCAAGTCCGTAATATGATTTAGGACTTGTTAGTATAATTTCAAGGGGGATCGGGTGGGCCCAGGTACCTCTCGGACACCAAACGGGGCCAAAAACCAGCAGCTTCAGCTGCTGGTGCACCAGGTCTGGTGTGACCGCAGGTGCGATTGCCCAGATCGTAGGTGCGAGACCGCCCCTGCGGTTAAGGCCTCGCAAGTGCGACCATAAGGGAGAAGGCCCAGATCGCACGTGCGGACCCTTCTCTGCAGGAGCGGGTCCGCTGGTGCGGAAACCCCTCCGCAAGCGCGATCCCCATTCCTATTGCCAAATTCCGCAGGTGCGAGCCTTGGCTCGCAGGTGCGGTCCTCGAGCCGCAGGTGCGAGGTCACTGAAGGCAGTGAGCTCATTTAATGCGGGACTTAACCATTTTTCACCATTTTCTTCGACACCATAGGCGATTTTGAGAGCTTTCAAGAGGGTATTCGGCCTAGCTGCTAGGAGGTAAGTAATTTCCATTTAAATGTTGGTTTATTACATCAATCTTAGGCAGATTAACACCCAATTAGTGTAAATCAAAGGGGTTAGAGTGGAAACCTAGGGTTGATGAACCTTAGAGAAATTCACCACTTTTCCACCATGAAACCATACAAAAACTATATATCAATGATCCTTAGGCTATGGGTAAGTATTTTCTTCGAAAATTTCCGGAACCCGAGCATGTGGGCCCGGGGGTGTATTTTGGGATTTCTTCAAGAATGATGAATTAGCTAAGCTAGCAAGAGAATTTCATACTTTTGGGTGTATATTAACGTATTTATATAACATTTGACTAGTTTCGAGTCCTCGGGTGTAGAGTTTGGAGTTTCAGGTGCGTTCTTGGTCCGAGAAGTAGGTTCGGCACGAGGTGAGTCTCCTTTCTAACCTTGTAAGAGGAAAATGTCCCCATAGGTAATTATAAATGATTGAATTGTCCTTATTTTCGGGGGCTACGCACGCACGAGGTGACGAGAGTCCGTGCGTAGCTACTTCTATGTTATGCCGGGTAATCTTTAGGACTCACAAGCATGCTTATATGCCTTACTTGTATCCCTTCATGTATTCCTAGTCAATTATTATCCTTGAACTAGCATGGGAAAATGGAAGGTTACATTAAATCTTTTTGTTTCCATGATTCTTGTTTTCCAAGTGTGAACTCTATATTTCCTGAATTTCCTGATAATTTTGTGTATGTATACGAGCAGCCGTGTCGCATGTATGATTCGTGAGCGGGGTAGCCTTATATTATGTCAACCGCGTCGCATGATCGATTCGCAAGCGGGGTAATAGATGCATCCATGGTTCGAGCCGTTCGACCCTTCGGCAATGTACATTTAATTTTTGCGTCGCTTTGACCGTACGCCTCGACATACTGTATGCTATGTATCTGACTGAGAGTCTTATTATTGCTATCAAATGAATTGTTCTATGTGGAAGGGGACTTTGGACTTTTATTATAATTGTTATTTGGCACTTGCGGGTTGATGGTAGTTCATATACTTGATATTCCATGTCTACTTGATTTCCATAATTGCTAATCCTGATTAAATCTATTTAATTATATTGTTGCGAATGACCCTAGTGAGTAATACGTCTACCTCTCATCACTACTTCTTCGAGTTTAGACGGGATACTCACTGGGTACATATTGGTTTATATGTACTCATGCTACGCTTCTGTACTTAATTGTACAGGTTCTGAGGCTGGTGCATCTGGTTATCATATCGAAGCGCGATCGTGAGGGTACTTCCTGGATTAGACTACACGGTGAGATGCTCTTTCTGGCGTTCCTCAGCAGCACTGTGGAGTTTCTATTATTTTTGGATATTTCTGTCTACCCCTTTCAGACAGTTGTATATTTATTTTGTCTACTTTGTATATTCCACTAGTCGCCTATGGACTTGTGACACTAGGTCTTGGCTCACGTTGTTTGTTTTCTAATATTTTTTCTATACTACATATGTTGGCAAATGATCTTTTGAGTTCATTTAATCAAGTTGCATCACTTGACTGTTTTCTTTAAATGACTTCTAAATCTAGAATTTGACAAGTACTTAAATATTTGAATAAGTAAAGAAATCTCGCTAGTAAACTGATGTTGGCTTTCCCGACTCCGGTGTTGGGCGCCATCACGACCTGAGTTGGAATTTGGGTCGTGACAACATTGTATCAGAGCTCTAGGTTCACGTAGGTCTCACAAGTCACCGAAAAACCTAGTAGAGTCTTGCGGATTGATACGGAGACGTCTGTATTTATCTTCGGGAGGCTATAGGGTGTTAAGAAACCTCTCTTTATTCTTATTCTATCGTGCAGTCGATAGTCTTACTAAATCTCATTCTTCTATTCTCTCATAGATGGTGAGGACTCGTGCACCTGATATTCCAAACCCGGGAGATGTCGCTACCCTCGCCGTCCGAGGCCGTGGCAGAGGTCGGGGGAGGGCACCGGCCGAGGTAGGGGACAAGGGCGTCCCAGAGTTTCTCCATTAGCACCCCCAAAGGATCCTATCATTGAGGAGCAAGACGAGGTTCCTCCAGTTGATCCTTCCCTAGCAGATTTCATGACTGCACCAGGTTTTCAGGAGATCATGGGCCGTATGATGTGGTTCATGGACACTATGACCCAGGATGGTTTATTTCCAGCGGATCCTGCCACATCTCAGGTGGGAGGGAGAGTTCATATCCCTACCGCCCAGGCCGCAGCTCATGCAGCGACAGTATATCAGACTCGGGTACTCTGCCCGTGGGTGGAGCACAACCAGCAATAGCAGCACCAGAGCTCGTACCAGCTGCGGACGGTGATCCGCATAAGCTACTTGATAGAGGATTGCACCCTCCTGTCTGTGTAGGTGAGAAAGGCGAGGATGCCTAGGACTTTATTGATAGGTGCAGGGACAAACTGCACAACATAAGGATTTTGGAGTCCCATAGAGTCGACTTCACTACTTTCCAGGTAGAGGGCAGGGCCCGCAGATGGTGGCAGTCATTTATCCTTGGTAGGCCAGTAGGCCCCTACTATCACATGGGAGCAGTTCACTCAGCTGTTCCTGGACAGGTATATTCCACCCTCCGAGAGGGAAGAGTTGCGGTACCAGTTTGAGCAGCTGGAGCAGGGGCAGATGTCAGTGACAGACTACGAGGCCAGGTTTTCAGAGTTGTCCCGCCATGCCCTTATGATTCTTCCTACTGATGCTGAGAGAGTGCGGAGGTTTGTAGTTGGGCTACACTCAGGTATTAGGGCCAACATGGCCTGAGAGGTGGAGATGGGTGCTCCTTATCAGCTTGTGGTTGAGATAGCTCGCCGGATTGAGGGATACCGATCGAGGAGCAGAGAGCAGGTTCATCAGGACAAGGGAGCTAGATTTTCTGGAGATTTTAGAGGTTCCCCAGCCAGGGGTAGAGGTCAGTTCGGTAGAGGCCAGCCCAGCAGGCCTCCATATTCAGCTCACGCACCACCTCCTCGTGGTGCTCCAATGAGACCTTATTTCAGTGCCGTGCCGAAGAGTTCTTACCGCCCACCAGCCATTCAGGGTCCCTCCGGCGAGTATTCAGGTCATCAAGGGTCTCCTAGTCCTTACTTCAGTGCCATGCCAGAGAGTTCTCATCGTCCCCCGGCTATTCATGGTTCATCTTCAAGGCAGCAGGCCATGCCTCCAGTGAGGTGCTATGAGTGTGGGGATTCAGGCCATATGAGGAGGACTTGTCCCAGGATTAGGGGAAAGGCTATTCAGCAGAGTTACCAGCCCGCATTCTCAGCACCATCTCCTCGTCCACCTAGAGATGGAGGATAGGCTGGTAGAGGTCGTCCAAGAGGTGGAGTCTAGGCAGGGGGAGCTCAGCTAGCTCCTATTCAGTCCAGCGAAGGTCAGTCTTCAGCTACTCCAACCAGATTCTATGTTATTCCGGCCTGAGAAGATGCAGTGGCCTCAGATGCTGTGATCACAGGTATTATTTCAGTATGTGGTAGAGAGGCATCAATGCTATTTGACCCAGGATCTACTTATTCATATGTGTCAGCCTTGTTTGCTTGTTTTCTGGATGCTCCTCGTGAGTCCTTGGGTTCTCCTATATATGTATCCACTCCCATTGGTGATTCTGTAGTGGTAGACCGGATTTATCGGTCTTGTGTGATCACATTCTGTATGTTCGAGACTAGAGCGGACCTCCTATTGCTCGATATGGTTGATTTTGAGATTATCTTGGGCATGGATTGGCTATCTCCTCATCATGCCATCTTGGATTTCCATGCCAAGATGCTTACTTTGGCCATGCCTGAGTTGCCTAGGCTGGAGTTGAGAGGTTCCTCGGTTAGTGCAGCCAGTAGAGTTATTTCCTTCCTGAAGGCTCGACATATGGTCGAGACGGGTTGTTTGGAGTATCTTGCTTATGTGTGGGACACCACCGCCGAATCTCCGATGATTGATTCACTGCCAGTTGTTCGAGAGTTTGCTGATGTATTCCCTTCAGACCTTCCAGGCATGCCTTCGGATCGTGATATTGATTTCTGCATTGATTTAGCTTCAGATACTTAGCCTATTTCCATTCCCCCTTACCGTATGGCTCCTAAGGAGATGAAGGAGCAGCTAGAGGAGTTGTTGGCTAAGGGGTTTATCAAACCGAGTGTATCACCGTGGGGTTCTCCAGTTCTATTTGTGAAGAAGAAGGATGGGTCCATGCAGATGTGTATTGATTACCGCCAGCTGAACAAGGTCACCATCAAGAACAAGTATCCATTGCCGCGCATTGATGATTTGTTTGACCAGTTGCAGGGTGCCAGGGCGTTTTCTAAGATAGACTTGATATCGGGCTATCATCAGTTGAAGATTCGGGCCTCAGATGTTCCGAATACTGCTTTGGATCGTGACAAAACTAGTTTTACAGGAATTAAGTAATGGAGTAAATAATGACTCATCTATGGAAAGTATCCCGGAAGCCAATATTGACATACCAGTGCATTATCATAGTGGGAGAAATGTCAATAGGCAGCAGAATGCACAAGAGCAATTGCCTGACATCTCACTACCCCAAAGTAGTGGGAGTAATGTTGAGCAACCTCAGATTGTTGAGCAACCTGAAATTGTTCTGCAGCCTACACTCCAGGAAGAATTTAATGATATCCCATCATCGCAAAGTGTGAAGGATAACATTGACACTTCAGTTCCGGGAAATGATGTTGTAATTCAAAAACAAAATAATGCACCTATAGTGACTAGTCGCAGTGGGAGAATTATAAGAAAATCTCTTCGTTTTACGCTCTTGGGAGAATCTTATGATAGAATCAAAGAGCACAACACGGATCCTATTAATTAGAAGAAGCACTACAGGATAATAATGCTGATAAATGGGTTGCTGCTATGAAATATGAAATGGAGTCCATGTACTTCAATCAAGTCGGGATCTTGTAGAACCACCTACTGGAGTCAAACCCATTGGTTGTAGATGGATCTATAAGAAAAAGAGAGGAGTGGATGAAAAAGTACAAACTTTTAAAGCTAGGCTTGTTACAAAAGGGTTTACTCAAAAAGAAGGGATCGATATGAGGAAACCTTTTCGCCAGTACCAATGCTTAAATCCATTAGGATTATCTTATCCATTGTTGCTCATTACGATTATGATATTTGGAAAATCAATGTCAAGACAGCTTTTCTAAATGGAATTCTTGATGAGTGCATCTATATGGCACAACCAGTTGGTTTCATAAAAAGTGGAAATGAGCATATGTTGTGTAAATTAAAGAAATCTATTTATGGATTCAAAACAAGCTTTTAGAGCATAGAACACTTGTTTTGACGCATCGATTAAAACCTTCGATTTTGATCAATTTGAAAATGAGTCTTGTGTCTATAAGAAGTGGGATGGAGATAAAGTTACATTTTTGGTTTTGTACGTAGATGATATTTTGCTCATAGGAAATAATGTGAGCATGTTGAATTCAGTAAAGGAATGGTTGTCCTCACGTTTCGATATGAAAGACTTGGGACAGGCGGCACATATCCTTGGGATCAAGCTTATGCAAAATCACAAGCGAAGGATATTAGGCTTATCCCAAGCACTTTATATTGATACTATTCTCACCAGGTTTAGCATGCAAGATTCCAAGAAAGGCTTTCTCCCTTTTAGACATGGAATCTCTCTGTCGAAAGACCAGTCCCCAAAAATGACTAATGAGATAGAAAAGATGAAGGCGGTCCCTTATGCTTCTGCTATAGGGAGTCTCATGTATGCTATGTTATGTACTAGACCTGATATCTGCTTTGCTGTTGGCATGGTTAGTAGATTTCAGTCTAACCCTGGACGAGAACACTGGATTGCCGTTAAGCATGTAATCAAGTACTTGAAAAGGACTAGGGATTATATGTTGGTGTATCACTCAGGTGATCTTGCACCCATTGGCTATACTGATTAAGATTTCCATCAGATAGAGATTCTAGAAAATCTACCTCAGGATATGTTTTTACCTAAGGGGGTGGAGCCATAAGTTGGAGGAGAATCAAGCAATCATGTGTTGCTGATTCCACCATGGAAGTTGAATATATGGATGCATCTGAGGCAGCTAAAGAGGTTGTTTGGCTCAGGAACGTTCTAAAAGAGCTTAATGTAGTTCCTTCGGTTCAAGCACCGATTATACTTTATTGTGACAATAGTGGTGCAGTTGCAAACTCGAAGGAACCAGGAAGTCATAAAAGGAGTAAGCATATTGAGCGTAAATATCACTTAATTCGGGACATAACTCAGAGAGGTGATGCAAGAGTGTTGAAGATTGTGTCAGAGTACAATTTGGCAGACCCGTTTACAAAGACCTTGACACAGAAGATTTTTGACAAGCATGTAGAAGGAATGGGTATTAAAGTAGTAGACGCGTGGTTATGAGTCTAAGTGGGAGATTATTGGGATATACTATTAACCATGCGGTTTAGACATAGTATTTTATTTTATTCTTTATGGAACAATTATTTATTTAATTTATTCAATACAATAAAGTACTATTTTAAATAGATCATTTGTAACATGTGTGTTCTTTTAGTTATATAGTAGACAATTTAGTGTATGGAGTCTTAGCTCATGCACAGTAGATTAAATTTTCGGTTCTTATAATTAATAAACTATGTTCACAATCAAAGATATTATTGGACAAAATATCTTATGATTGTAGCACAAGATTATAGTCTAATTTTTCTTGATTATGGGAATAGTTTTACTCCGACTTCTTGTGCTAGTATACTTAGTGTATATTGAATGGACCAAGTAGAAAAAAGATGTTTTTGTACTGAATATATATATATATATATATATATATATATATATATATATATA
>ML324284.1:0-54602 GCA_005239505.1 Nicotiana paniculata
ACAGGTTTTGAGGCTGGTGCATCTGGTTATCCGACCGGAGCTTGACCCTGGGAGTATATTCTGAACCTGACTCCACAGTGAGCTGCTTCCCTTGGCGATTCTCAGCAGCACTATGGAGTTATCTTTGTTTATTTCTGTCTACTTCTTTCAGACAGTAGAACAATTTATATCATCTTTTGTATATTCTACTAGTTCGCATGTGGACTTGTGACACTAGTTCCTGGCATACACATAGTAGACTCTATATTTTTTGGGATTGTATATATTGGTTCATGATCCTTGTGGCTACATTTACTTAAGTTGGTTAATTTATCCACTTTTACCTAAATGTTCTAAGCTTAAAATTTGTTAAGGGTGGGATGGTTTGTCAAATAAGGATAATTTCACTAGTAAATAATTGTTGGCTTGACCCCGGTGTTGGGCGCCATCACGACCTGAGTTAGGATTTTGGGTAGTGACATCAGTTTGTCACTGGCAGTTATACCAACAAAGAATATAATTGTTTTATTCTTGAAATTTGGTATATTATTATGCTTGTATCCTCTTATTCAGATTTTTTTAATCATTTAGATTTATTGTAATATTTTTAAATATAATATAATCATTATTTTTTTATTTTTAAATTAATTTTATGTATAAGTATCCTCACACTATCTCTATTTTTTTATACATTTCCTTCCCTACTATAAATTTTAATTAGTTTTTATATTAATTTTTTACCTATAACCAAAATAATATCATATTTTATTTTAAATTGTAAAATTGAATTAGTCTAAAATATTAATACATAAGTTATTTGATGATTATGTTTCAAATGTATTGAGTTCTCTTATAATTATTTTTGTATTAGAGCAGTTAAAATTTCTTCTTCTTTTTTTAGCTTTAAGATATAAATTTAATTTTTAATTTTTATTAGTAAAATTACCTATATTTGAAATTTATTTATATTTTTAAATTTTGATCATATAAAAATAATTTCTTAATTGTTTGAACATATTACGTGTATGTAGTAATATGTTTTTATTTCTTAACGTAATATTTTTAAAAATAAAAAAATTATGAAATGTAAAAAATCTCATCTCAAATTCATTATCATTCTATTTTTTAAATTGGACCGTATTTTTATAAAATTATGCTATGCATTCAAACTTAAATTAACTGCACTCAATTCAGATATTAATCATAGAAAAATATTATTTTAGTTGTTTGAACACATTATATCTAAATGTTGTAGTAATATTTTCACTGTCATTTTATTTCTTACTTAAATTTCTTTCGTTTTTAGCTTTAACCAAATTTAATTTTTATTTTCATTAGTAAAAATACCTATATTAGAAACTTATTTTGTATTTTAATTTTTTTCATAAATAAGACTTCAATTACATGATATTATCCATAGTTTGAGCATTCTAATAATAGTTTTAACAACTTTCTAATTTCAAATTCAAATAGCCTTTCCCTTTCATTTCTAATAGAAATTTTTTAATAATCTAACATAATTTTGCTAATTTTTTAATCTAATATATAGTCTTATTACGTTTTATGTGTCTTTTCATTAACTTTTACTTTTTTAATATCAATATAAACTACTATTCTTTAATATAGATAAATATATAAATTTCTAATCATAAAATAAATATTTATTTTTGTTTTAAAAATATTACTCGAAAATTTTAAATTATTTAAATTTTAATAATATTTTAAGTATTGTATATCTATTTATTTTATTTTCTAAACTTATGATTTATAAATATCCTCACATTATCTCTAATTTATTTCTATTACTCAATATTTTTAATTTTTGATTTTATCTATTAGACTTGAGTTACGTGGACTTATCCATATTATGATATCATAATATAAAAAACTTTCATCTCAAATTTAAATAAGTTTTACCCTTTTTCTGTATGATAAAAAATCTGAATTTTATTTTTTCTCTATTTATTCTTTATTTTTGATATTATATTATTCAATACCTAATATTATTACATTGTCATGTGAATTTTTATAGCTTGTTTGAATTTAATATATATTTCTACCACACTCATTCTAATATAATATAGATAAAAATTAAAAAAAATTCTCAAATTCAAGTAAGTTTTATTATTCTATTTTTTAAATTTGACTGCATTTTCAAAAAATTATGTTATGCTTTCAAACTTAAACTAACTGCACTCAATTCAAATATTAATCACAACAAAATATTTTCTTAATTGTTTGAACATACTATATCTGAATGTTATAGTAATATTTACGTATAAAATATTTATTTGCCCGATTTATCAATATTAAAATGACTTTATATACTTTATGTAAGATCTTATTTTGCTGCTTGAATTTATTTAATTTTTAAACTCAATAAATATTTAATATCTTAAGTAAATTTTTAATTTTATTTTTATGTTTTAACTTACTCCAAAGTATAAGTAGTCATAGGTTTTCTCAATTTACATCTTCCTATATTTTTTATTTTTTTCTATTATAATTTTTAAATAATTTTTTACCTCCATAGTTCTTGCTAATATAGAAAGAAAAAATCTATGCGTGGATCAATACAGATATAAATATAGATATAGATACAAATATACTTAGAAATATAAATTTAAATGTAGATATATATATTAGATTTGTCTAACATCTATTTAGATTAAGTATAAGATTCATTAATCTGCTTCCATTAATTATGTTTTCATTTATAATTCAAATTTTTAATGTTGTCTTAAAATTGCCAAGTGGCTTTTTCTTAGCTTGCCACTTGGCTTAACCACATGCTTCACAACTCTCCTTATAATATAATATTTTAATTTTATTTTATATTTGAACTTACTCCAAAGTATAAATAGTCGTAGTTATCTCAATTTACGTCTTTCTATATTTTTTATTTTTTCTATTATAATTTTTAATAAATTTTTTACCTCCATATTTCTAGCTAATATAGAAAAAAATTTTTATGGGTGAATCAATATAGATATAAATATAGATATAGATACAAATATACTATAAATTTTAATATAGATATATAAATTTGATTCGTATAAGATCTATTTAGATTAAATATAAGATTCATTAAACTACTTCCATTAATTATGTTTTCATTTATAATTCAAATTTTTAATGTTGTCTTAAAATTGCCAAGTGACTGCTTTTTAGCTTGTCACTTGGCTTAACCACATGCTTCACTACTCACATTTAATATAATATAGAATATAGATTCACAGATTATTGCCAAAAAAAAAAAATTTAAATGACTTCTTTTTTGTGAATATATATTTTCGTTTATACTGTTCATGTGTTTTTCTGCTATTACAATGAAAGGGGTCCTTTATTTTCACCCTTTTCTTCCTGTATAATTATTTCTTTTCCTTTTCCTTTTCTGGTTCTTTTATTTTTGTTTCTTTTATTCATTCTTTCTTGTCGTATTACTAGTAATTATGTATATGCATTGCATATATAAATCGTGTCAATTATTACAATAATTTTATTAAAAATTAATATTTTTAAAATAAAATACATATCATAAAAACTCTTTGCTTAAATTATAAAATATAATTACAGTCTACAAAACAAAAGTCAGCAATAGTAATAATCTATTCAAAATGAATAAAATTACTGAACTTCCGAAGCGACTCAGAATTAAGTGTGATCACCTTTGTACGAATGTATTAAGTATTATATAAAATAGAAATTAAGTCGTTTTTCTTTACGACTTTACCCTTTACCAGATTATTAACGTAAAATATGCCGAACCCGCCGCCTCTTTCCTCCCCGCGTCGCCGGCGGTCTTCTCTCAGTTCCTGACAATGCCATGAGCTCTTCTCTCAGTTACTGACAATGCCATGAGCAAGCATAGACATGGACTGCACAATTTTCTGTGCTTCTGCTATCTCTCTAGAACAACAAAGAGACCTTTTACTGCTTGCCATTTACCTACTGAAGCAATATCATGTGCTGTTCCCACATCCTACTCAATTAATAATCACAAGACCTTGTGTTTTTCACTTGCAGAGAAGTTAATACTTCGCGGGTTATTCGGTTCAGCTCAGAAAGTGATTCAGAGAATCATCAAGCAATCTCCATCAGTCTCTGAAGCTATCTTAGCCGTTGAATTCTCCATTTCTCGCGGTGTCGAGCCTGATGCAACTAGCTACGCTTTTCTCATTCGACAACTCGTGGTATCTGGTGAAACTCAAATGGCTGGGGATATTTATGTATATTGCATTTTGAAGAGAGGTAGTGAACCGAAAGACCAGTCTTTATTGAATTCCATGGCCATTTGTTATTGTAATTTGGGTAAATTAGAGGAAGCAAAATTGCTTTTTGATAAACTATTGGATATGAAATTGAGGCCTTGTAGTAGCACGTGTAATGCGCTTATTAAGGGATTTTGTGGCCAACATAGAATCTTGAATGGGTTTGATGTTTTTGTAGTGGCTGTTGATGCTGGAGTATTACTAAGTTTCAGTTGTTACAATAGGTTAGTGGATGGTTTGTGTTGTGGCGGGTCGTTAGATGAGGCACTCTATGTGTTTGATATAATGTGTGACAGAGGGGTGTCACTCAATGTTCTTTTGTTTTAGACATTGGTTCTTTCGTTGTGTAAGAGGGGTCGAGTCGAGGAAGCTGAATTGCTGACCATGGATATGGAGTCTTATGGTTTTGTTCTGGATAAAGTCATGTACACAACTCTCACTAACGGGTATTCAAAGAACAAGAAAATGAAAATGGCTATGAGGGTGTTTGTTAGAATGCTTAAGTTGGGATGTGAACCGGATAGGTATACTTACAGCACGCTGATGCACGGGTTTTTTTAGCTTGGGCATGTTGGACAAGAGTTGGGTGGTATATCAACAGATGGCTGAATTTGGATTAGAACCTGATGCAGTAAGTTACCAAATCATGATTGGCAAGTATTGCAAGGATCATAAAGTTGATTGCGCGTTGATGCTGTTAAATAACATGATTCAGTGCAATGTTGCTCCCAATGTGCACTCTTATACTGCTTTAATTGCTGCACTTTATAAAGAGAATCGGTTAGCAGAAGTAGATGTCTTGTACAATAAGATGTTGGATAATCGATTGGTTCCTGACCATGTTTTGTTTTTTACCTTGGTCAACAATCAAACAATAGGGTCAGAGATTACTCTGGCATGCACCTTTTTGCGGGCAATTGCCAAGAATGGTTGTGGTAGTGACCTTTCTAACATCCCTAGCCCTACCAGTCAAAAAGTTACTACAGATATCATGTCTGATATAGATCATCTCTTGGGAGAAATTGTGGCAAGAAACTTACCTCTGGCCAATGTTGCTTTCAATATATACATGATTGCTTTGTGTTTAGGAGGAAAACTTGATTCTGCTCTTCTTTGCATGGATAAGATGGCAAGTCTTTCTCTTCAGCCTTCACTGTCAGCTTATAACTCTATGATCAAGTGCCTTTACCAAAACGGACTACTTGAGGATGCCAAATCCCTTGTTGAAGTTGTGGAAGATCAAGGTCAAGTTCCAAATCAAGCAACATTCTTGATTATGGTGAATGAATACTGCAAACTGGCTGACATACAATCAACATTTGAAGTTCTGGACCAAATGGAAGAGAGTGGATTGAAGCCTAGTGTTGCAATATATGACTCCATCATTGGGTGTTTGGGCAGACAAAAGAGGATAGATGAGGCCCTTGAAGTTTTCCGGAGAATGCTCGAGGCTAGAATTTATCCTGATGAAACTATGTTTGTGATGATTAATGCTCTATCAATAAATGGACGAGCTATTCAGGCCCATGAGCTCTTCGACAAAATGTTGGAAGATGGAGTTCAACCAAACCACTATGCTTATACAGCTCTTATACATGGGTTAGTTAAGAAGAACATGATTGAGAAGCGCTATGTATACCTTGATCGAATGATAGAAGAGGGTTTCATGCCAAATACTGTTCTTTATACTTCTCTAATAAAACAAGTTTTAAGGAAAAGAGAGTTTGAATTTGCATTTAAGTTGGTTGATTTGATGGAAAGAAGCTAGATTGAGCGAGATCCGGTAACCTATATTACTTTGGTCAGTGGTAGCCATGGACTGAAACTTCTCTTTGCCTCAAAAGAAATTGGGCTGAACTTGGGTTTCTGGTCTTCAATTGTCACGGCATTTGCATCTATACCCGCTTTTTGAGTCACATTTTAATTTGTGCCCGCTTTGCAAAAAAAATTGCAAGCGTACCCACTTTTTCGCGTAACTTCAGCATACAGGGCTGAAGTAGCAAAGACAATCACGCAAAACTTCAGCATTCTAGTAGACGGGACTGAAGTAGCAAGTGTGCTGAACCAAGTGTGAAGTTTTTTTGTTTGTAATTGCTGAACTTAAGCATAGTAGCTGAAGTTTTGTTCTCTATTTGCTGAAGTTTTTGTTTGTAATTGCTGAAGTTTTTGTTTTCGTAACTGACAAAGTTTTGTTTTGTAAGTGGCGAACTTTAACTCTAG
The DNA here is from genome assembly GCA_005239505.1 of Nicotiana paniculata. NCBI lineage: Eukaryota > Viridiplantae > Streptophyta > Magnoliopsida > Solanales > Solanaceae > Nicotiana > Nicotiana paniculata. The sequence goes on from ML324284.1 coordinate 6,471, forward strand.
AGTTGAAGTTTTTGTTTTTGTAATTGGTAAACTTCAGCTCTAGAGCTGAAGTTTTTGTTTTGTAACTGGCTAGAGCTGAAGTTTTTATTTTGTAACTGTCGAACTTCAGCTCTTTTGTTTGTAACTGGCTAGAGCTGAAGTTTTTATTTTGTAACTGTCGAACTTCAGCTCTAGAGCTGAAGTTTTTGTTTGTAACTGGTGAACTTCAGCTCTAGAGCTGAAGTTTTTGTTTGTAACTGACGTTCGTCCTATTGTATTCGTCCATCTTTCACCATCACTGAATGCTTATCATCTATTTTTTGATAAATTTCTGCAAATAGCTCCTCTTGTTAAGTTGAGGAGGAGAAGGAGGAGAAAGGGAGCTGAAGTTATTTAAAAAGTGGCTACAAATTAAAACTTTAAAAGAAAAATTGGTATAGGTATTTGGGCGCCCTGTGCAATTTTTACTCAATTGTCAGTGCTCTTGCGAGACTAGCCAGTTTTCTCAAACCTAGACTTCTGTGCTCTGGCCCAATCCAGTGTAGCACTATATCTTAGTAGAAATTAATAAAATATATCTAAGTAGAAATTAATAAAATAAACGTTGTTATAGTATTCTTAACCTAAAATTATAGTTGTTGAAAAGGAGGGAAGTATAATATCGTAGAGAAACTTAGTCCTATATTTCAAATTAGTAATGCAGTCAAGTCTAGATATAACATTAAGTAACATTAATAAATGACCAGCACACCTATATAGCGAGTTAAAAGGGGGGATTTGCATCTATACCCGCTTTTTAGGTCACATTTTAACTTATAACCGCTTTGCAAAACATATTGCAAGCGTACCCACTTTTCCCGTAAATGCCTGAAGTAGCAAAGGCAATCACGCAAACTTCAGCATTCTAGTAGACGGGCCTGAAGTTGTTTGTAATTGCTGAACTTAAGCATTCTACTAGCTGAAGTTTTGTTCTCTATTTGCTGTACTTCAGCATGTTTTAGCTGAAGTTTTGTCCTGGATTCAATAGTTTTGTCGTAAAGCTTTTTCAATAACTTTAGCAGAAGATGCTGAAGTTATTTAGTTCATTTGTAAAAATTTCAGCACTAAATAAGCTGAAGTTTTGTCCTGTATTCATTAGTTTTGTCATAAAGCTTTTTCAAAAACATCAATAGAAGATGTTGAAGTTATTTAGTTCATTTGTAAAAAATTCATCACTAAATAAGCTGAAGTTTTTGTCCTACAGTCGTACTAGCTGAAGTTTTGTACTCTATTTGCTGAACTTCAACATGTTTTAGCTGAAGTTTTTCGCGTAAACTTAGTGTTGGCTGAAGTTTTTGTTTTTAATTGTTGAACTTAAGCATTCTACTAGCTGAAGTTTTGTGCTCTATTTGCTGTACTTCAGCATGTTTTAGCTAAAGTTTTGTTCTCTATTTGCTGACAAACTAATTAAACACCTCATTAACAGAAATCACTGGAGAAACAGGACATCCTAACTGGCATTGGAAGAAACACAAGATAGACCATCTTTGTAAATAAAAATTTAAAATCAAGAGTGCCATAATAGTTTAACTTTCAAAGCTTAGTGTAAGAATTGCATCAATAAAGCCGCAATCAGCTTGCTGTTTGATATTCCATTTCTAGATCTATCTGAATTCATTTCAAATATAGTAAATACAGATAATGAATTATAAATAGATGAAGAAAAGTTCTAAAATGCTTGTAGACAATAAATTTCGTCGAGAAAATAAAATCAAGACTGAAAAATATCGTAACAATCGTAGTATTTTATTTCGAATATTCGAGTGTTACAATCTCTATGAATCCTCTGATTCTTCTTTTCAACAGTAAATAAAAGAGCCTCCGAGCTTGATATTGAATTTTATTTTATTTTAATCCAAGTTCTTGAAGCTTGATCTTGATCTTGACGTACTTTTAATCCAAGGGCTTACAGCTTGTTCTTGAATCTTCGTCTTGATCTTTTAAATTCTTAGAACACTTGAATGCTTGTAGCTTTTAGAGAAATCCGCATTGTTTGATCCACGAGCTCCCTCTTGCTTCTTGTTATAACTTCTGGTGTCTTTTCTGGATTATGAAGACCCCTATTTATAGTTGTGGGAGGGAAGAGTTGTGATAAGAACAACTCTTTCCGACCAATCAAATTGAAGTGTGACATGGCCGCATTTGATTGGCCAGAACATGTCACTTGCACATGTGGCGCAGTTTCATTGGCCTTTTAATCTGACTTGGCGTGCCTTGTCATTTTGACACATGCATGATCCCATTGGCTCTTCTGTTTGACTAGGCGCGCCACGTCATTAGACACGTGGCACCAAACTGGGCCTCTAGGAAGATGGCATATTGGGCCTAATGAAATGGGTTCATCATGTGTAGCCTAACTAAATGGACTAGCCCAATGGATTAAGACTTATTTATTTAATCCATATATGTTGGACTTATATAATTAATTCAATTATATTAGCCCGTAGTATTTATTTGGACTAATATATCTTGAATTTAATATATAGTCCAAAATATTTTACGGATTTAATTCCAATAAAATTTATATGCCTACAAATGCCCCCTACTTCAACGCTTGTCCGGGTACATGTTTTATCCATTGAAGACAAAGCTTGAAGTGTCAACTTACATAAAGAATCATGTATGGGCTATTGAAATATTTTGCCTATATTTTCTTTCCATTGGTTTTGTTTTCCCTTTCTCATTAGGAGACTAATTCCCTCCTTTAGATAACTCACATGAATTTCAATTTCAAATAACAATTTGAGTGGCCTTTGGATTCTTGCTGTAGCTGAATCCCATTCGGAATGCAAAACACATAGTCCCATACCGGTAATTCATCTTCAAGAACTGCCTTATGACTTCTATAAATATAATACTCTTTATTCCATTAGTTTCACTTTCAGCGTTTGCAAACCACTTTGAGTCTACTTTTGACGATCTGGGAGCATTGACGCGAAGGTAATTTCTTCTTCTTTCTTGTATTTTTTTCTTTGTTTTACTCTGTTGTATCTTTTTCTTTGTTTTACTCTGTTGTATCTTTTTCTTTTTAGAAGTAATGTAGTCAAACTACGAAGTCTTTTATAAGTTCGAGACGAATACCTTTAAAAGTTCGTGATGAAGATCTTTAAAATTTACGGCAAATCATAAAAGATCGCAATGAAGACCTTAAAAATTTGTGGTGAAGTCCATAAAAGTCCGCAATGAAGTCCTTTAAAATTTGCGGCAGAAAATCATAAAAGTTTACGATGAAGACCTTTTAAATTTTTGGCGAAGACCATTAGAAGTTCGCATAGAGATCCCTAAAAGCTCGTGAAGACCTTTAAAATTTGGGGTGAAAAACCATAAAAGTTCACGATGAAAACCTTTAAAATTTACGGCGAAGACCCTTAAAAGTTCGCATAAAGATCCTTAAAAGCTCGTGAAGACTTTTAAAATTTACGGCGAAGGCCATTAAAAGTTCTCATATAGATCCTTAAAAGCTCGTAAAGATCTCTAAAAGCACGCAATGAAGGCTCTTAAAACTTTCTTTAAAAGCGGCGGTAGGGACTCTTTAAAGTTTGTCGCGAGCACCTTCACAAACACCTTTGAAAGTTCGAAACATACGCCTTTTAAAAGTTCGGAATGAAGAACTTAAAAATTTGAATACCTTTAAAAGTTCGAGGCGAACACCTTTAAAAGTTCGTAACGAAAACCTTTAGAAAAAATACTTTCAGAATTGTCCCGGACTACATTTTAAAACCAACTTTATATTGCACCACGCTGGCAATTTCAGATTTGCGCAGTCTCATCAAAATATTCGTATCTTGGTGTAGAAATATTGAAATTATGAACCGTTTGATTTATCGGAAATTAGACTTAAAAATCTAAAAGATGACCAAAATTTGGGATCAAACACCTTCAGAACCACCGCAGGTAATATTTTGAAACCAACTTTAGATTTCACCACGTTGAAAATTTCAGACTTGCGCAGTCTCGCCAAAAAATTCATATCTTGGTGTAGGAACGTGAAAATTGTGAACCGTCTGATTTCATGAAAGATATACTTCAAAATCTAAGACATATCCAAAATTTGGAATCAAATACTTTGACGAATCGTCCCAGATTTTATTTTGAATCTAACTTTATCTTCTAACATGTTGATAGTTTCAGATTTGCGCGACTTCGCCAAGAAAAAAATGTATCTTGATGTTGGAACATCGAAATCATAAACCACTTGATTTTACGGAATAGACTTCGAGATCAAGGACATCCAAAATTCGGAATCAAATAATTTGAGAATCGTCCCAGATATTATTTTGAATCTAACTTTAAATTCTGACACGTTGTTAGTTTCAGATTTGTGCAGCTTCACCAAAACTTTTATATCTTGATGTAGGAATGTCGAAATCATGAACCGCTTGATTTTATGGAATATACACTTCGATATCTAGGACATATCCAAAATTTGGAATCAAATAACTTGAGAATCATCCCAGATATTATTTTGAATCTAACTTTAGATTTCGACACGTTGATAGTTTCAGATTTGTGCAGCTTCACCAAGACTTTTATATCATGATGTAGGAATGTCAAAATTATGAACCGCTTGATTTTATAGAACATAGACTTCGAGATCTAGGACATATCCAAAATTCAGAATCCAATAACTTCAGAATCGTCTCAGATATTATTTTGAATCTAACTTTAGATTCCGATAGGTTGATAGTTTCAGTTTTGTGCAGCTTCACCAAGACTTTTATATCCTGATGTAGGAATGTCGAAATCATGAACCGCTTGATTTTATGGAATATAGACTTTGATATATAGGACATATCCAAAATTTGGAATCAAATAACTTGAGAATTGTCCCAGATATTATTTTGAATCTAACTTTAGATTCTGACACGTTGATAGTCTCAGATTTGCGTGACTTCACCAAAAAATTTATATCTTTATGTAGGAACGTCGAAATCACAAACCATTTGATTTTATGAAAATGACACTTCAAAATATAAAAAATCTCCAAAATGAGATTTAATACTTTAAGTATAGTTTCAGCTAATATTTCGAAGTCAACGTCAGATTTTGATATACAGACAGTTTTGAATTGGCGCGACTTTGCAAAAACTTTTGTGTTTTGGTATAGAAGCCTCGAAGTCACAAGACGTTTTTCTTGCTATCAATAAAAATTCAATATCCCCTCTTTTTTAGCGGTGACCGAATATGAAGTCCAACAAACTTGAAGGTTACGTGAACATGAAGACATAACGAATCCCCAGACTTTGATGCAAACATTGTCATCATTTCAGTGAAGACATTATTTTACCATAGCAGCTTGCCCCCTTTTAAATCAAATGAGACCCAAAGTTTAATAGAACATGGTATCTCAACTTGATTTTCAAGTGGTGGTTGAATGGATTACATTTCATCGTACTTCATTCGAACAACGATTGGGGCCCCAAGTATCTTTTGAACTCATGCGACTGAACTCAGAATGAAACTCTAAGCTGCCTACGTACCTCGGTGAAGAGGATCAAATCATACCGTAGTTCAGAATGGGTAATATTTTTATTTTTATTTTTTCTTTTATGTCCTAACTTTTGCCTAGGCCACCTCTTTCGAGGTTTTCAACCTAGCGGACTTTTTTTTTAGGTGGGTCGTACACAGTTTTGACTCATGCGGGCCAGGAGTGTAGGAACATGTAGTTTAGGCTCATGCGTCAAGGAGCATGGAACTTCAAAGATAATACTTCTTCAAAAACTTACCATTGATAGGGCCGATTCTCATGCCCTCTACATCAACTAGCTTGTAAGGCCCACTTGAATAAGCTTCTTGCACGACATACAACCCATCCCATTTTGAAGTGAACTTCCCTACAGGATTATGGGAAGTAATAATGGGTCTTCTTATGGCAAGGACTTGATCTCCTACTTGAAAGGACCTCGGGCGAACTCTTTTATTGAAGGCACAAGACAATCGAGCTTGATAACTTTCAAGCCTCTGTTGAGCTTCCAACCTCTTCTCATCAAGAGCCTCCAACTCTGCTAATCGAAGTCGAGCATTTTCTTCGTCAGTGATCCCTTCTTGAATATCCAGTCGTAATGAAGGTATTTGACGTTCAAGTGGCAAGACGGCTTCAACTCCATAAACGAGTGCATACGGGGTCGCTTGTGTTGGCGTGCGATGAGTTGTCCTATATGCCCACAGAACTTCCTCCATACGGTCATGCCAATCACGATTGGATTTGGAGACGACTTTGTTTAACAAGTTCATAGTGTCTTGTTGAATGCCTCAATTAGACCATTTGCGGCAACATTGTACATAGAAGAGTTACGTTGCTTGAAGCCAAAGAGTTCACAAATGAACAACCTATTGTCGAACAACTTGCCATTATCCGTTATTATGTAACGAGGAATTCCAAAGCGATAGATAATGTTTACTCGGGTGAAACTTGCAACATTTTCCTTCTTTACCTCCTTAAGAGAAACAACTTCAGCCCATTTTGAGAAGTAGTCAGTTGCAGCCAAGATGTATAGGTGCCCACCAGAGGACTTTGGCAGTGGTCCAACAACATCCAATCCCCAAGCGTCAAACGGCCAGGATGCAACAATCGGGTGCAACCCTTCAAGAGGTTGATGAATAAAATTCGCATGGAATTGACAAGCCTTGCATCTTCGAGCGTAGTCCAAGCAATCTTTTACCATCGTTGGCCAATAATATCCCATCCTTTTTATATGGAAGTGGAGCTTTGGTCCATACTGGTGCGACCCACACACCCCAGAATGTGCCTCTTGCAAAGCTTGGAGTGCTTATTCTTCCCCTAAGCATCGCAAGAGGACTCCCTCTAACGACCTTCTATATAGAGTATCTTTGTAGTAAAGTAAGCGAGGTGCACGATGATGCATTTCAGTCCTTCTCCTCGGATTTTCTGGAAGTATCCCATAGCATAAGTAGTCGATAATGGGTTGTCGCCATTCTTCTTTCTCAACTTCAGAAACATTCGACAAGATGCTTGAGTTCATCTTCTTCACCTTCAGCCTCATTTGGCAGCAGTACTACCCATTTTTGGCAGACAGTAACTTGTGCTTGATCAGCAGGGTTAATGATGAAGCTAGGGCATCTAAAGCATAAGCCTTCTTCTTTTCTTTCCTTGGCACATGTTGAATAGTTACGCCACTAAGCCTTCCCATTAATTTTTTAGTGTAATCATGATATGGGCGTAGTTCAGCCTTCTTGATCTCGTAACTACCTAAAAGTTGATTGACCACTAACTAGGAGTCATCAAAGACTTGCAATTGCAATTGATTCATATCAACGGCCATTTCAAGCCCAAGTATTAATGCTTGATACTCAGCAACATTTTTGGAACAGAGTTGTGTTAAGGTGAAGGAGTAGGGAAAAACTTCATCTTGGGAAGTGACAAATACTACGCCAACACCAGCTTCCCCACGATGCGCAACACCATCAAAGTACATTTTCCATGGAGGTTTAACTTTAACGACCATTGCGTCCTCATCAGGTAGTTCATCTGTTAGCTCCCAGTCATCAGGTATCAGATGATCTGCCAAGAAGTCTGCCAATGCTTGTCCTTTTACAGCCTTTTGAGGGATGTACAAAATCTCGAATTGTTGAAATTGGAGGTACCATCTCTCCAGTCGATCACTAAGAACAGGTTTTGACATCACGAACTTCATGGGATTTGCTTTAGAAACAAGACGGACAACATGAGCTTGAAAGTAGTGCTTCAACTTTTGAATTGAAAAGACTAGCACCAAACACAACTTTTCAATTGGTGAATAATTCATCTCGTTGGGTGTCATCATCCTGCTCAAGTAGTAAAGGGAGTTTTCTTTCCCCTCACTATTTTCTTGGGCCAACAGATCTTTCTTGTGCTGAAATGTATCGTATCAGCGGCTTTCCAAGTATAGGGGCTGCTAAAACTGGAGGCTTCATCAAGTAGGATTTAATGCTCTCAAAGGCATTGCTTCAAGCTTGGTCCCACTTGAAAGGAACGCCCTTCTTCATGAGGCGACTAAATGGTTGGCACCTCCCAGCTAGGTTTGAGATGAATCTCCTAAGGTATGCTAGCTTTCCTTGCAGACTTTTTAATTTATGAATATCCCGAGGCTCAGGCATTTTCAGAATTGCATCTACTTTGTCTTGATCAACTTCGATCCGTCGATGCCGGACAATGAAACCCAAGAACTTTCCGGAGGTAACTCCAAAGGCGCATTTCAATGGATTCATCCTAAGTTGGTATCTCTGGAGCAACTCAAACACCATCCTCAAGTCTTTCAAGTGGTCTCCCTTCTCTCTTGATTTTACTACCAAGTCGTCAACATAGCATTCTACATTCTTGTGGAGAAGATCGTCAAAAATATTCTGCATAGCCCTTTGGTAAGTAGAACCAGCATTCTTCAAGCCAAAAGGCATTACTTTGTAGTAATAAATACCCTTGGGGGTGCGGAATGCAGTAAGCTCTTCATCTTTTGGTGCCATGCGAATTTGGTTATAGCCTGACGAACCATCCATAAACGACATTGCCTCATACCCAGTAGTAGCATCGATCATCAACTCTGGAATAGGAATCGGGAATTCATCTTTGGGACACGCATTGTTGAGATCCCTGAAGTCGACGCACACTCGAATCTGGCCATTCTTCTTATTTACAGGGACAATACTTGAGACCCACGTTGGGTATTTAACTTCCCGAATAAATCCAGCTTCAATGAGTTTGTTATCTTCAGTTTCAATCGGGGAACTAAGTCCGGCCTAAAACGCCTTTGAGCTTGCTTAATAGGACGAGCACCATTCTTGACCGCAAGTGATGGACTGCCACTTTAGGGTCCAATCCAGGCATCTCTTTGTAGCTCCAAGAAAAGACATCCCTGTACTCCTTGAGTAACTCAATGTAAGTGCTTTCTTCATCAACTTCTAATAAAGCACTTAGGTAGGTGGGTCTTGGTTCTTCATCAGTACCAAGCTTAACTTCTTTTTAGGGCGTCAATCGTTGCCTTCACCCCTTCTTCAAGTTCCGGCGGAGCATCTTTTGCATCTTCGTCTTCTCGACGGTCCCCATCATTTAAGATATGTGATAACATGGTGAAACATCCTCCAATTCTGCATTATCCTCCATTGAAGATGGAACACCATTCTCGCCTTGTACAGTGACATGATACGAAGAACCCATACTTTCTTCGTCGTCATCACGTTCTTTAGTGTAGACCACAGTATATGGCTTCACTTTCAGTACTTCATCACAAGAAACTATGACTTTTGTTTGTCGCCTCATTCTAGAAGGAATCAAACTTTGGAAATCTTTAGAGATCTTCTGAATTTTGGGCGAAGCAAGTGTTCTTGTATTTTGATAATTTCTCTGAAACTTATTCCCCTTATTTAATGGACCCAATCTCTCAAATACGGAAGTTCTCACAGTTTATTTTCCAAGTCTGTCAAAGACGGAAGGCCTGTTAGAAGCGGCAGATTCATCTTCTACAGTGATATAATTGCTACTCGCCCTCCTTATTGAGATTTGCACTAGCGACGATTGCTTGTATCCCAAACCTTCGCGTGGTTGCCTCGTTGCAGCTTCTGATGGGAGCTTCCCTAACTTTGATGGCTCATCAGGATTGTATCCAGCTTTCGCAAATAGCTTGTAAGGGTTAGGATCAAAAACTTCATTTGTTCGCTTTGTAGGGAGTGCCTCATTCTACAAACGATTTGGGCTACAAACCTTGCAAGCAGCTTCGAGGACAACTTTACTGCCTCAATTCGTTTTACCGGAAGAGTTAACTCCTTTAGCGTGTTGGTTTGGAGATTAGATGATTCGCCTTCATCTTTCTTCCTTTTAGGGACATACTCCGCACATGACTTACTTTCTTGCTATAAGACGCAATATCCCTTCTATGAGATCTATTTACGTTGGGTTGTACCTCCTCAGTAACAGCTTTGGCTTTACCAATAGTCACCTCACCTCTTTTAGTTGTGGGCTCTTCATTCTTTCTTTTCATGCCATCATCAACTTTTAGCTTCTTCACAATGTGGTTCTTCAAGTAGAACTTTGCATCGGCGAAGTGTGACTCTGCCTCGGTGAATGGCGCATCATCGATGGCTATCTTCTTCTCGACTTCACCCTCGTAGTATTTTAAACATTGATGATAGGTAGATGGAACTACTTTATTCTCATGTATCCAAGGCCTTCCAAGCAAGACATTGTATGAAGTTTTTGCATCGATCACATGCAGCCATTCACTTGATTGCATATCTTCAATGGTGATTCACAGCCTGATCGCGCCTATGGCTCTTTGCCCTTCTTGGTTGAATCCTTGGATCATCACACGATGTTTTGAGAGTTCGTTCATGGGAATACCAAGTTCTTTCACAGTGCGAATTGGCAAAATGTTCACTGAGGATCCTCCATAAAAAAATTTAGATATACCCTTTCATCACGCATATAGCCAACCAGGTACAATGGGAGGTTATGAGGAGTGTCACCAAGCGAAAGATCATCATTTGTGAACATGACTTTTTCCTCACAAGCATTAACTTCTTGAGGAGTGGACTCGATAAGCTTTTTCGAAGATGGTGCCGACGGTAGGTCATCACTCCTTTCTTTCCCTTCGTCAGTATGGCAACAGGAGGCATCAATATCCCCATGGGAAATCTTCCTGCGGAACCAACTTGGTAAAAACTCCTCCAAGGTCACTGGATGTTGTGGCTTTTGAGGGTGGTGCATCTCCACTTTTTCTTTCTTTACATGCTTAACTGGGGTCCATCTCCTAGGTCTTTTCACCATTATTTTCCTCGTTGGTTGTTCCATTGATCCTTTTCGTGGGCTCCTTTTGTGGCGCCTACGACGTGTCACCAACGTCCAACCTTCATCATCCTCAGGTTCACCGTCTTCAACTTTGTAGTTGTCCAGTAAATCTTCATCTTTACTTTCTTTAGAACTACATAATTCGTCTGGATTGAATGAGACAAATATGATAGAGACTTGGTTTGCGCTTGTTTTCTTATCTTCAAGCACGATCTTCTTTTCACGATCCAAGTCCATAACTTTTTCCTTGAAGACAAAGAACTTCTCCAGAGGGTGGCTCACAAGTCGATGATATTTGCAGTAATTTGGGTCATCGATTTTCTCAGCTTCATTTGGTCGCTTCATCTCCGGAAGCTCAATGAGATTTAACTCGAGGAGTTCTTCAAAAATAGCTGGCACATCAGAATCCAGAAATGGGTACTCTTTCTCNATTCACATGTGACGTGTTGACATTCATAGCTTCTTTATTTTCAGATCTTGGTACAAACTTGCTCCATTTTCTGACTTCTTGCTTGTCGTTCCCTTTACGAGGTTCATAGATGGGAAGCCTTTCATTTCCAGCAGAGGCCATGCTCAATTCCGTGTCATGTGCACGAGTTGCAAGTTCTTCAAATGTGCTAGGCTTGATACCTTGCAAGATGTAGCACAATAACCAATGCATACCTTGGATGCACATCTCTATGCCAGAAGCTTCACTAAGCCTGTCTTTACAGTTGAGGCTTGCATTCCTCCAACGATTGATAAAGTAGATAAATGGTTCATTCTTCCGTTGACGAGTATTTGTGAGTTCCACCATGCTCACAGTGCGCCTTGTGCTATAAAAGCGATTGAGGAACTCTTGTTCTAGTTGATCCCAGCTATCAATAGATCCTGCCTCGAGGTCTGTATACCAATCAAAAGCATTTTCTTTTAGTGAGCAGACAAACTGTTTGACGAGGTAATCTCCATAAGTCCCAGCATTGTTTCATGTCTCAACGAAGTGCGCCACATGTTCCTTTGGATTGACTTTACCATCAATCTTTTGAAACTTTGGAGGTTGATAGCCAGCAGGCATTTTCAACATATCGATCCTTGTAGTGTACGGCTTTGCGTATGTAAAGGAATACTTGGTAGCAACTTCATACTTGCTTTTAATAGTTCCTTCGATGAACTCTTTCAGTTGATAGATTTGAATCATCCCTTCCGAAGAGACTGGAATTTCCTTAGTGGATGCAACTTGTCGTGGGGGGAGGATCAATCTCTTGAACTTCTGGGAGTTTTCCAGGTGCATGGGTGGATTCTTCTTCCATCAAGATTCCCACCCTATTTGTTAGCTTGTCGATTCTAGCATCTTGATTTTGCATGCACTTGGTCAAGCCAGCGATTGCTTTCGTCAAGTTTTCCAACTGCTCCTCCACAGATGAAGTGTCTGTCACCATGGCTTGCATGATTGTCATGGACGATGTAGATTAGCATGGATTTTCACATAGATTGATCCTTGATTGGCTCACGCTATGTGGTGTACGTGGGGAGGATCCATCATTTGAAGCGTCATCATCTTCCTTCACAGCAGAGTGTTTGGATCCGGGAGGTCAAGAAGAGCAAGAGTTTTCTTGATCTTTTCATCAACATCGTTTCCTCCTTCGAGTGCATTTGTGGAAGATCTTGATCCTTTTGAATATGAAGATGCGGACGGCACTTGGGGTGCTTGTTGTCCTAACGAGCTTGCTTTGCTCCTCGTAACTGGTCCAAAGCTTCCAAAGGTAACTTCGAGTATGTTTTCCACATAAGCATAGAACCTGGAATTAGAAGACTTGGCGGAGTTGAATTGGAGTTGATTTTATTGGAAGCCGTTTCGTTGTTCTTGAACTTTGATGATTGAAAAGTCGAGATAAGAGGTAGAGATTTTCCCACTGGGCATGCCAGAATTTGTAGACAATAAATTTCGTCGAGAAAATAAAATCAAGACTGAAAAAAATATCGTAACAATTGTAGTATTTTATTTCGAATATTTGAGTGTTACAATCTCTATGAATCCTCTGATTCTTCTTTTCAACAGTAAATAAAAGAGCCTCCGAGCTTGATCTTGAATTTTATTTTATTTTAATCCAAGTGCTTGAAGCTTGATCTTGATCTTGACGTACTTTTAATCCAAGGGCTTGCAACTTGTTCTTGAATCTTTGTCTTGATCTTTTAAATTCTTAGAACACTTGAATGTTTGTAGCTTTTAGAGAAATCCGCAGTGTTTGATCCACGAGCTCCCTCTTGCTTCTTGTTATAACTTCTGGTATCTTTTCTGGGTTATGAAGACCCCTATTTATAGTTGTGGGAGGGAAGAGTTGTGATAAGAACAAACTCTTTCCGACCAATCAAATTAAAGTGTGACATGGCCGCATTTGATTGGCCAGAACATGTCACTTGCACATGTGGCGCAGTTTCATTGGCCTTTTAATGTGACTTGGCGTGCCTTGTCAATTTGACATGTGGCATGATCCCATTGGCTCTTCTGTTTGACTAGGCGCGCCACGTCATTTGACACGTGGCACCAAACTGGGCCTCTAGGAAGATGGCATATTGGGCCTAATGAAATGGGTTCATCATGTGTAGCCCAACTAAATGGGTTAGCCCAATGGATTAAGACTTATTTATTTAATCCATATATGTTGGTCTTATATAATTAATTCAATTATATTAGCCCGTAGTATTTATTTGGACTAATATATCTTGAATTTAATATATAGTCCAAAATATTTTACGGATTTAGTTCCAATAAAATTTATATGCCTACAATGTTGTTTCAACCAAAATGGCAGTCATTATGAGCAAATCAACAGTAAAATATACTAAAAATTACAAGAAATGAAGAGTATAATAAAGAGTAGAAAAGAAATGAGCGCATAAGTAGCAGGAAGAAGGAGGCGCTTGAAATTGTAAAAATTAGTGTATAGGTTAAATAATATTAAAAATATAGGTATAGGTTAAATAGGGACGACCAAATAGCGTGCCCCGTGAAATTTTAGATTGAGACTCTACTGGTACAGATATTCAAAGAATGTGAAACTCCTTTTAAATAAATGGAGAAATAGCGTATTTGATTCAAATGCTGAAACAGATAATCTAATCGCAACTCTTTCGATTCTTGAAGAGTTATCACTTGAGTTGCCTATTCCCTTTTCCCGTAAGCACATTTTTTAGTTTCGGAATTAGATAATACATGAAAAGTAAATGAACTATTCAATAGTTCCTCTGACTTATTGGGCTTCAATAATTCAGCAATGAGTCACTCTAATACACCCCCCCCCCCCCCCCCCCCCCGAAAAAACTTTTAGTTAGCGTTGAAAAATATTTTTTGGAAGTTGAAGTGTATTTGGACATGTATTTTACTTGAAATAAAGCTAAAACTTTATGAGCGTAAGAAAAGATTTTCACCCAAATATTGACTTAGACTAGTTTTTGGAACTTTAAAATTTTTCAACTAATCAAATTTATTTAATGAACATACATTGTTTTTGCCTCTTTTTTTGTTGTTGAAAAACAGTAAAGAAAAATTATATTCAAATGAGAGCTAAGTGTCCCCATTAGGAAATTAGAGCAGCTGTGTGTATACTCTTTAGTATTGTTGGATTCTTGAAATATGAATAATTATAGTAATCTTATCATATCTAGATAGTCCAAACTTGTTTCTAGATTTAGCTGTTTCTCATAATTTGCTTAATGGTTGGCTATAAATATGTATTTTTAGTGTATTGCTTACCTTACATTTTAATGTTTTAGTGATTAAATGTGCGACATTTGAGCCTAATTGTGTCGTTTTATGTGTAGGATTGTTGAAGAATGAAAATACATAAAGGTTGCACACATGGACGTCAAAGATACACTAGCACCAAAAGGCAGAAAAATTGGACCAGGTGCCAGAGTGGGCGACGCTTGGTCCAGCACGCCGTCAACTTGGCACTACAGTAGGCGACACCCACTATGCAATGCCCCCACATCAGGCCTCGCAAGCTCTGAGGCCTGTTCCTTTCCTAATTCGTACATTAAACGTTTTCCACATGGATTTGGGCTTGGGGCCTCTGACCCTAACCTATAAATACCCCCTAAACGTGTTTAGTTTGGGGTTGGTCAATTTTGGAGGCAAGTAAAGGCAAAGAAACATGAACGGAGCACAAAATTCATCTATCTTCCATCATTCATCTAGTATCCATAGCTTTTATGTTTACAAACCATCTTTTGATTTTTGTCATGAACATAGTGGCTAAAACCCATAAGTTTCCATGAATATTGTTGTTTGAAGTTGACTTTACCTTGATTATAATTCGTTAATATATGATTGTTTCTTCAATTCTACGATTAATTGCTTAACTGTTTGGTCAACAACTATCTATGCTATGGTTGGGAAAGCCACATCTAAATTAGAGAAGAATTGGAAAGGGTATGATCTTAACTCTGCGGTGGGGGGGGGGGGGGGGGGGGGGGGATACTTGTGGTTAGGATAGGAATATACCTAGTCACCATGCTCAATTAAATATTGTAATCTTAACGCGTTCTTAATAGATTGATTCCATAGGAATATATGCGTTAATCTATTTTGAATAGGCGAGTAGTAATCCAGGAGAATACTACGAGAGCAATTATTCGATTAATTAGCAACAATGAGCAAATTGTATGAAAGGGAGAGTTAATTAGAATGCAATAGTACTGGTGAATCGATCAAAAGCCTAGAATATCCATCTCTACTGAATACACAACAACTATTTTCTACTTGTTGTTACAATTATTGCTTAGTATAATCACACCCTTAAACTCTTATTGACTCGACTGTATAATAGTCTCGGTGAAATTAGTAGGTAGTCAACACATGTCATGTGGGTTCGGCACTCGACTTATCATTATATTACATGTAGCAAAATGTTTTTGGCACCGTTGCTGGGGACTTGAATATTGACTACTTTACTAGCTTTTACGTTAGCTGTTTATTTCGTCAAGTCTAACATTTCTTATTGGTTTGCCCTGCTCATAGGAACTTTGATTGAATGCAAAGGGTCAGAAGCCAGGATAGACTTCAAGGCTTTGATCCTGAACTTGAGAGAACATTTTACAGGAGGTTGAGAGAAGCAAGGGACACATATAATCTTCAAAAACTTGTTCAATTACCTATGAACATGACGGAGGAGCAACATATGGATATTCAGGAGGTGACGATGCCCATCATTGCTAATGTCACCTGTAGCATTGTGAAGCCAAGGATCACTGGGCACTTTGAGCTAAAATAGAGCATGATCTAGTAACTACATGTAAATGGACAGTTTATGGGTCTTCCACACGAGGATCCACAACAACACATTGTGAACTTCTTGGAGATTAGTGATATTTATATCACTAACGTATTCACTCCAGACTATGTGAGGCTCACATTATTCCCATTTTATCTGTTGGGTGAAGCAAAGCGGTGGTTGAAGGCGGACCAACTAATTCTATTATATCATGGAATGATCTGGCAAGAAATTTTTTGCCACGGTTCTTCCCTTAAGGAAAAATTATAAAGATTAGAAGTGAGATAATAGCCTTCAAACAGAAATTGGGGGAGTCTTTATATTCATCTTGGGAGAGGTTCACGGTGCTTCTCAGAGATTGTCCTCATCACAACCAGACGAATGAAGTGTTGGCTCGTAACTTCATAGAAGGGCTACATCTAAAGACAAAATTGTGGTAGACGCTATAGAAAGAGGCCAAGTGTTGGAGAAAAGTTTCGATGAATCTATGCATTATTGAACAAATTCTCCAAAATTAATCCTGATTGGCAAGGAGAGTTGCGCAGATACACAATTCAAAAATCTGCAGGGGTCCTCGAGTTAGACATTTTTTTAGAATTATCAACGCATGTTGCCACATTGGCCAACTAAGTCAATAGGATGACCTTGGTTATTAATAAGCTACAAGCTCAGCCGGTGCAACAGGTTAAGAAATTTAGTGAAGTATGTGTATAGGGTCACACGAGCGACTTATGCCCAGCTAATCCAGAGTCTGTATGTTTTGTGGGTAATGCAAATAGGGCCTAGACAAATTAGTATGGGAATACTTACAATCCTAACTGGAGGAACCACCGAAACTTCTCTTGGGGTGGAAACCAAGGTGCTCAGAATCAGTATAGGCCACAAGCTCCTCAACAGCAATATAGACAACCACAGGCTGAGCAACCTACAAAATTAACGAGTCACATTGAGGATATGCTAAAGAAATTTATGGCTAACTAGCAGGCCTAAGAAGAAGCTATGAGAAATTTGGAGAGAAAAATGGGACAACTTGCTAGTGCCCAAAATACTCAACCAGCTGGAGCTCTTACAAGAGACACAGAGGCTAATCCAAAGGCATCAATTAATGTTGTGTCATTGAGGAATGGGAGAAAATTAGAAGAAGTCCCACCGAAAAAGAGAAATCAAGTTACTTTAATGAAAAATAAGCCACCATAGAAGTAGAACCAGAAATTGCAAAGGAGTCAAAAAAGCCAGTTGAAGAGGAGGTGGTAAAGCAACCCCAACCACTAGTTGTGAGGCCACCACCTTTGTTCCCTCAAAAATTGCAGAAAGTGAAGGATAATGCTGCTTATTAGAAGTTTCTTGATATTTTGAAGTAGGTGAAAATCAATATTTCTCTAGTAAACATCTTGCAGGAAGTGCCCAAATATGCAAAATATATCAAAGACATAGTGGAAAATAATAGGAGGTTGGCCGAGTTCGAGACTGTGGAACTCACCGAAAAATGTAACTCAAGAATTCAAAGTAAGATACCTCAGAAATTGAAGGATCATGGTAGTTTCACTATCTAGATCTCAATTGTTAAGCACAC
Source organism: Nicotiana paniculata (assembly GCA_005239505.1). NCBI lineage: Eukaryota > Viridiplantae > Streptophyta > Magnoliopsida > Solanales > Solanaceae > Nicotiana > Nicotiana paniculata. Next base: position 24,091 of record ML324284.1, read on the forward strand.
AACCAGGCGAGCTTTATGTGATCTTGGGGGCGAGCATCAATTTGATGCTGCTATCTATTTTCAGACAGTTGGGGTTGGGTGAGTCATGCCAAACTACCTACAGTTGGTTGATCGCTCCCTTGCTCATCCAGAAGTGGTGAAGATGTGTTAGTCCAGGTGGGTTCTTTCATCTTCCTTACTGATTTCATTATCTTGGACTATGAGCCAGATCAAGAATTCCCATTTATTTTTGTGCACCCATTGTTAGCCACGGGACGAGCTATTATTGATGTGTGTGAAGGCAAGATGAAAATTAGAGTGGGTGATCGAGTGGAGGTATTCAATGTTTATAAAGCACTCAAATTTTCAGTCCACTACAAAGAGTTATCCATGATTTCCTTAACATGTCTTGCAAGTATGTCCATGGGCTTGGGATATTTGAGGAGTTGGACAAACCTGTTACTTTGACCCCTCCTAAAGCATCTGTTGAAGAAGATCCAAAGCTAAAGCTCAAGCCTCTTCCATGTACATGTGCTATGCCTACTAGGGAATTCTGAAACTTTGTCAGTGATTATTTCATACATCTTAACCAATGTGCAAGAAGAAAAGCTGCTAAGAGTGCTTCGTGAGCACAAAATAGCTATTAGGTGGACAATTGATGATATCAAGGTAATCACTCCATCATTCTGCATGCATAAAAAATTTTTGGAAGATGGACACAGCCCTAGTGTTGAGCAACAATGGAGGTTGAATCCTATTATGAAGGAGGTCGTGAAGAAGGAAGTAATTAAGTGGCTTGATGCAGGTATCATCTTCCCTATTTCTGATAGCAATAGGGTAAGCCTAGTGCAATGTGTACCAAAAAAGGGGGTGACTGTTGTAAAGAACGAGAAAAATGAGCTAATTCCTACTCGCATCGTAATGGGGTGGAGAGTTTGCATTGACTCTAGAAGGCCCAACAAAGCAACCCCAACGAATCACTTCCCACTTTCATACATTGACCAAATTCTAGTTAGGTTGGCTGGGCATGAGAATTATTGCTTCCTTGATGGTTATTCGAGGTACAACCAAATTGTCATATGCCCAGAGGATCAGGAGAAAATGACTTTCACATGCCCTTATGTTACTTTTGCTTTCAAGCGAATGCCAGTTGGTCTTTGTAATGCACCAGCCACTTTCCAGAGATACATGATGGCCATTTTCGCTGATATGTTGGAAACATTTATAGGAGTCTTCATGGATGATTTTTTAGTCTTTGGGGGTCTTACTATGATGTTTGTTTGAAGAATTTAGGCAAGGTGTTGGCACGTTGTGAAGAAAAAAATTTGGTGCTAAATTGGGAGAAGTGCCATTTTATGGTGCAAGAGGGAATCATGTTGGGTCATAGGGTATCGAAGAGTGGCATTGAAGTTGATAAGACGAAGGTGCAGGCAGTTGCAAAATTACCTCTACCCATATTTGTGAAGGGTTTCCTGAGCTTCTTAGGACACACATGTTTTTATAAACGCTTTATTATAGATTTTTCTAAAATTGCTACTCCATTGTGCATGTTGCTTGAAAAGGATGTGACTTTCAAATTTGATGAAGCCTTCCTGAAGGCATTCGAGGAGCTTAAGGAAAATTTGGTGGCTTCCCCATTATTTTGGCACCGGATTGGTCCTTACCACTTGAACTCATGTGTGATGCAAGTGACCATGTTATTGGGGCAGTGCTAGGCCAAAGGAAGGACAAGATGTTTAACTCCATATAATATGCGAGTAAGACTCTTAATGATACTCAGTTGAACTACACCCCTACTGAGAAGGAGTTATTGGCAGTTGTGTGGGCCTATGAGAAATTTCGGGCTTACTTGATGGGAACAAAAGCTATAGTCCACACCGATCATGCAAATATTAGGTATTTATTTGTAAAAAAAATTCAAGGCTAGATTGATGCGCCGGTCTTTTTTATTGCAAGAATTTGATGTAGGAATACAAGATCGAAAAGGCACACGAAACCAAGTGGCTGACCACCTGCCAAGGCTGGAAAATCATGAGCACGTGGAGGAAGGTGGACAAATTAAGGAGACATTTTCTTATGAGAACTTTTTTCCGTCACCCATGACCCTGCCCCATGGTATGCGGACTATGTGAATTAGAATGTGAGTGAGGTACTTCCTCCTAAAATTCAATCTGAGACTAGGAAGAGATTTCTACATGACATGAACTTCTACTACTGAGATGAGCCTTTCTTGTACAAAAAGTGTGCTGATCAATTGATGATGAGGTGCATTCCTGAAAAGGAGGTGGAATTAGTGTTGTATGACTGATATGCCTCGCCTTATGGGCCCACATCATGGAGGTGATAGGACAGCTACAAAGGTGCCAATCGAGGTTCTATTGGCCAACATTGTTCAAGGATGCCCATGCATTTGTTAAGAAGTGTGACCAGTGTCAAAGAACAGGAACGATCACGAGGAGGCATGGGATACCTTTGAATAATATCCTGGAGGTAGAGATTTCTTATGTGTGGGGCATAGACTTCACGGGACCATTCTCATTGTCTAGATCGAACACGTATATTTTACTAACGATGGAATACATGTCAAAATGGGTATAGGCAGTCGCATTTCCAACCAATAATGCCAAGGTGGTAGCAACTTTTGTAAAGAAAAGCATATTCTTGAGGTTTGGGACTCCATGTGACATGATTAGTGATGAAGGAATACCTTTCTGCAATCGCTTTTTGAATAACCTTCTAAGCCAAATATGAGGTTCTCCACAAAGTTGTTACGGCATATCATCCGCAAATAAGTGGACAAGATGAAATGTCCAATAGAGAATTAAAGCAGATACTAGAGAAGCAGTGAGTGTGAACATGAAAGATTGGGCTCCAAAGCTAGATGATGCCTTGTGGGAATATAGAACTACATACAAAACACCGATTGGGGTGTCTCCGTATAAGCTTGTTTGTGGAAGGCATGTCACTTGCCGATTAAACTTGAACATAAGGCATATTGGGCGGCCAAGAAGTTGAACATGGACTTTGAAGCCGCGGGCGAGAAGAGGCTCTTGTAGTTGAATGAGTTAGATGAGTTCAGACTGCACTCCTATGAAAATGCTAAAATTTATAATGAGAAAAAAAAGGATGGCATCACAAGCGTATCAAGAAGAGTCATTTTGAACCAGGCCAAAAGTTAATGTTGTTCAATTTCAGGCTTAAACTATTTCTGGAAAAGTTAAAATCGAGGTGGTCAGGTCCATTGGAGGTGATGAGAGTCACTCCTAATGGTGCAATTGAGTTGCGCACTTTAAACGATGAAAGAAAATTTTTGGTGAATGGGCAAAGGGTCAAGCATTGTTGGGGATGTGTAATTGATCGTCAAAAATCCAAAGTAATACTCGCTAAAGCGAGGCCTTGCGTCGTTCTACGACATTAAATCAGGCGCTTGTTAGGAGGCAACCCAATTTGTAGTGTAGTGTAGTTAGTTTAATTAACTTTTAACTTTGATTTTAGTTACTAATGAGTCTTGGTTGAATTTTGAGGTTTGAATAGGTACGGGTGCATGTAAGAGGCCAATTAAACTCATGAAGAAGTCCAAAACACGAAGGATATCACTACAAAGCTAGCCTAGCCCAACCCGCGCGCCCCCATTTTGCGTTACTCTAGGCATTGGCTGGCCCAGCGCAAGGTCCAGCTCGCACCACAGTGAGCATTGCCAGGTATGCTGCTCGCCTCAGAGTGGGCGTCCCACAACCTAACACCCGATATAGCTCGCGTTAAATTTGGCGTCGCCAAGTAAGTTTTCAGTTCTTTTTAATTTTAAAAACCCTCCAATATCTATTCTAACACCCTCTTACAACATAGAACACAAACACACGCACAAACATCACCACTACCTCCCATCTCTCTCTCTCTTTTTACCTAAACCAAACCCCTCCCATTCTCATCTCACTCAACACTCTCTAAAAAATCACCACTAATTGGAGACTCTCTCCTCCTCTACAATATTCACGGTATGGATTCTTTTCTTCTTCTCCTCTAGTTTGGAAACAATTGAGGTAAAAATTCCAAAGTGCAAAAAGCTATGTGTGCTATGAATGAGAAATTGTGCATGCTTGTCCCAACTCCATAAAAGCCTTTGGATTGTTAATTTTGTTTTTTGTATGAATGTTTAAACTCGAATACCAAGCCGATTTGGGAGGTTGAGGCTATCCCTCACCCACATAAATGCTCCAATCATACTAGTGCATATCATGTGTTTGATAGAATGCCTCAAAGGCACGTTATGTCCCAATTGGAGCCCAAGTGTCTAGGATTGATACGCTAGGAGGCTGTAGGCATCTCGAACCTAAAAATAAGTGTGGGGGTGGCTCACCAGAGCCGGGTTGAAGGGTTCAAGCATTACACTTACATTGTATTACATCATGAACTAGTTGTCTTGTAGCGCGAATTATTGCTCAAATTCAAGGGTGAAGTCTGAGTAGCCTCAAATTACTTGACAACTATATTGCTAAACTACTAAGGTGTGGGATCGTGCGACCATGTGTCAAATTGATTATATGCCTTCTAAAGTTGAACGATGTTCGCTTGTGCAGGTACAAATGTTCCACATGAGCCTCTGGGCAATTTCATTGCCGGCCCAATGCATCGAGAGTTGAGACACACATTATGTGTTGTTAATTCTATGGTTGCCTGGGTCCGTAACAAGAAGATCGATCGCCATAAGATATTTCTGAAGATAAAGATGAAAATCGAGGCACGGGTTTGGTTGAAGTTGATTAACACTCGGTTGCTGCCATGAAATCCTGACACTTTGATCAAGAGAGATAGGGTGTGCTTGCTGTACTTTCTGATGACCGGCCAAAAAGTTAATGTGGGTCGTCTGATACGTCACCAGATGATGCTTGTGATAAAGAGTAAGAGGTCTTATAGACTATTCTTTGGCAATATGTTGACTCAATATCTCAAGGAGTAAGAGGTAGAGGAGGAGAAAGAATTTACATAATCATCCCAACACCCCTCCGTGGGACGGACATCACTATCATCCAGCTAAAGAAAGAGACTGATGATCGAAATGCTCCAGATGATAGTTTTATGGCCCATTTTTATGAGATGTTGGACCTGCAACTGCAGATTGGAGGGCGGCCAGCTACTCAGGAAGAGAGACCATTTGCATGCGTAGTACCCGCTCAATGCCCAAGCGCAGCATCTGGTGGGGCTTGGTCGGGGTCAGCGCTTGCCCAAGAATAAAGATGTTAACACGCCCGAGTGTTCTGTTGCTGAGCCCGAGCAGTCTGATGATGTCGCTGATGAGGATGATGAGCTAGGGGATGATAATGTAAACTGGGCAGGTTGAGACATGGCCTTCTATGATGAGGGCAATGGCAAAGAGTGACTAGGGAGTTTCTTTTCACCTGGCTGGTTTTTTTATTTTATATGCATTGAGGATATTGCATAAAATTAAGTGAAGGGTAGAAATTGTCTTGATCATGTATATAATAGGTTATTTCTAGTTAGTAATTTTATAGCTTAGCTTCTTGTTTTTATTTTCTTAGTGGTAGTTAGCCTAATGAAAGAAAAAATAAAAAAAAGGAACAAATTAGTATTAGAAAAATTTAGATTTTTTTGAACGATGGATCTTTAAGGCGTTTTCTTAAGGGATTAAAGTATAACAATTTTTTTTTTGAAAAATAGAATAATCCAAAAATATATCTTTTATTTTCCTTTAGGTAGTAATAATCCCCCACGGTTTTCTTTATGCCTCGATTCTTTTTCATGGGATGTAGTTGAACCGGATAGTAGTTTTTTTTTTTATTATTATGTAGATTAGAATGTAGAAAATAAAAGTAGGAAGATTGATGTAATTCCTAGGAACCCTTGACTTGTTTGATAGTAGCATATTTAGGCTTTGGCATGTGCAGTATCTTCCCCTATATTTTAAAATTGATCATGTAGCCTGTATATATTGGATAGCATGTCTTGTAATGCCTATGTCTCTTTCGTTTGACATATATCACTTTGTGCTTAATGCTTAATATTTTTTTGTCTCCGTGAGTACTTGTATTGCTTGAGAGTCAGAATGAGGCCTTCCTTAGTGATTCATGCCGCATGTGAAGCGAGATTTTGTGTAGTCCATGTTATTGTGATTGAGTCTAGAACTTGCCCGGTATGTGAGGTGAAGCGAAATATTAGGTGATGCTCGGTTTGAAAAATGATTTTAGGATTTCTTTGATTTGCTTGAACTTAATTGATCATCACAAATAAAAGTATCCCTAGTAAAACCTTTTGAGCATGTAGATCTTTTATTTGTCACCCACATTACGAACCTATACCATTTTATTCTTAATTGACATTATTTAGATCTTGTTATCTCTGAAAGCACTTTAATTGTGAAATGAGTGGTAGAAGAAGTAAGGACTAGTGTGGAGTGGATTTCGAGTGGAACCAATGAAACAAAGAATTATGCACTTGTTTTGTAGAATATACACCACAACGAAAATTGGAAAAAAAGAAGAAGAAGAAGAAGAAAGAAAAATCTGACAAAAAATAGAAGGAAAAATATAGGTGAATAAATTATGTCTTGTTCTTGTTAGTGGGGTATAAAGTAAAGTAGTGCTTAAAGAAAGAAGGAATAATTTTGGGATGTGATATTATTTGTGAAATTTAAGTGGATTGAAGAATTTGCGCATAAAGTTTATCATGTGATGTGTTAAAGTTCTTAGGAGGGTGAACCGCTAATCCTAAATACATCATACCCGTCCCTTAGCCCACATTACAACCATATAAAGTCCTAATTGATTTTAGACCGAGTGAGCCTATATTACTAGAGATTTACATTATGCAAGCCTATGGTACCAATTGCATGCATATGATTTCTTTTGTGAGAGTGAGTAATTTATTTGATATATGTGAGTCCTTAAACTATATTTGATCATGAGATTCGAATGTGTGGATTCAAATTACTCTCTAGTTCTTATTGTGAGGGAACATGATTTCACGAGGGGTAGGTAACATTATTAGACTTCTCTACAATGTGGGTATTTAAGCTATGAGTGCATTGTGATATTGAGTCGATTTTTGAGGATAGTATTGTTATGAGCATGTTGTCGTTGTGAATGTTTCTTTTGAAGAATGGCATAAGAAAAAAAAAAAAGGAAAGTGCTTGTGATTGCATATGCTCTAGATTAATTGTTACTATCAACCGCGGTCATTGATATAGTGTGCTTCGATTGTGTAATTGTAAAGTACACAAGAATAGGGAAATTTGTTGGTTGACTCGAGGATGAGCAACGTTTAAGTATGGGGTTGTTATGTTTGGCTATAAATGTGTATCTTTAGTGCATTGCTTACCCTACATATTAATGTTTTAGTGATTAAATGTGCAACATTTGTCATTTTATGTGTAGGGTTGATGGAGGATGAAAATACATGAAGGTTGCACACATGGATGTCAAAGATACACAAAAAGAGGACCAAAAGGAAGAAAAATTAGACCAGACGCTAGAGTGGGCAACACCTGATCCAGCGTGCGGTCAACATGGCATTACAAATGGCGACACCCACTCTGCACCGCACCCCACATTAGGCCTCGCGAGCTCTAAGGCCTGGTCCTTTCAAGGTTCATGCATTAAATATTTTCTACGTAGATCTGGGCTTGAGGTACTCCAACCCTTACCTATAAATACCCCCTAAACATGATTAATTTGGGGTTGGTCAATTTTCGAGGCAAGTTAAGGCAAAGAAACACGACAGAGCACGAAATTCATCAATCTTTCATCTAGTAATCATAGCTTTTATGTTTAAAACCAATCTTTTGCTTTTTGTCATGAACATGAGTTGCTAAAACCCATAAGTTCTGGGGTTGTGATTTAGCCATAAATATTGTTATTTGAAGTTGACTTGACCTTGCTTATAATTCGTTAATATATGGTTGTTGCTTGAATTCTGTGATTAATTGCTTAATTATCTAGCCAATAATTAGGTTCTATTTACTATCTATGCTATGCTTGGGAAAGCTACGTCTAGATTAGAGAATAATTAAGGAGGACATGATCTTAACTCTAAGTGGGGGGGGGGGGGGGGAGATCTGTGGTTAGGATAGGAGTATACCTAGTCACCATGCTCAATTGAATATCGTAATCTTAATGCATTCTTAATAGATTTATTCCAAAGGAATATAGGTGTTAATCTATTTTGAATAGGCGAATAGTAATTTGGGAGAATACTACGAGAGCTATTATTTGATTAATTAGCAACCATGAGAAAATGATATGATAGGGAGAGTTAATTAGAACGCAATAGGATTGGTGTATCACAACCCTGGAATATACATCTCTACAGAATACACAACAACTATTTTTTGCTTGATTAATTAGTTACTTGTTACAATTATTGCTTAGTGTAATCACACTCTTAAACTCTTATTGACTCGACTGGATAATAGTCTTGGTGCAATTAGTAGGTAGTTAACACATGTCTCTGTCGGTTCGGCACTCGACTTATCATTATATTACGCATCCAAGTATACTTGCGTGTGCGTTTGAGAGCAACAAGTTTTTGGTGTCGTTGTTGGGGACTTGAATACTGATTACTTTCATAGCTTTTACGTTAGTTGTTTATTTCATCAAATCTAATGTTTCTTATTGGTTTTCTCTCCTCTTAGGAACTTTGATTGAATGCAAAGGGTCGGAAGCCAGGATAGACTTCAAGGCTTTGACCCTGAACTTGAGAGAAAATTTCACAGGAGGTTGAGAGAAGAAAGGGCCACAGATAATCTTCAGGCACATGTTCAATTACCTATGAACATGATAGAGAAGAAACATATGGTTGTTCAGGAGGTGGCGATGCCCACCATTGATAATGTCACCTGCAGCATTGTGAAGCCAAGAATCACTGGGCACTGTGAGATAAAAATAGAGCATGATCCAGTAACTACATGCAAATGGCCAATTTATGGGTCTTCCACACAAAGATCCACAACAACACAGTCTGAACTTCTTGGAGATTAGTGATATTTATACCATTAACAGAGTCACTCCAGACTATGTGAGGCTCACATTGTTCCCATTTTATCTATTGGGTGAAGTAAAGCGGTGGTTGAAGGCGGACCAGATAATTCTATTACATCATGGAATGATCTGGCAAGAAATTTTTTGGCATGGTTTTTCCCTTAAGGCAAAATTGCAAAGATCAGAAGTGAGATAGTAGCCTTCAAACAGAAATTGAGGGAGTCTTTATATTCAGCTTGGGAGAGGTTCAAGGGGCTGCCCAGAGTTTGTCCTCAACACAACCAGACGAATGAAAAGATAAAGCGACCGGAAAGGAATATTGAACAAAGAGCTTACGAGTGCGGTTTCAAGAGACTGGAAAGGATGAAGCCGTTGTCGGAATAATGTCATTGGTGGAAACTGCAATGAACTGTTCTATCCACCCACGGTCGTTGTCATTATTCATGATAGACATCAAAGCAGGGTGGCCATTCTTGCAAAGGTTTATCATTCCCCCGAGGATGATTTTGGGAGAATAGAGATTCATCATATGAGATAAGGTTAGCTCCTCTCCAGTTTCCTGGAACAAACGTCGAAGACAAGCGATCATCCTCCACACTGAGGGACTTACCAGTGCCAAACACACCTGGCACAAAGGCAAAACTCCACAATCACATAATCAAGCTCTTTGCTCAAAGAAAACTCACCCAAATTAAAGGGATACGTGAAAAAGTATGTAAAACCTTACTTGGAAAGGGTCACCCGCTCCGATAGATTAGGAGCAATGATATCCAACTCATGGCAGCTACAATCCTCCTTCACAGCAGGAATACTGGAAGGACGAATGGATGAAAGGTACTTACTAACAACCCATGTACGAGGGTTAGCAGTGGGGAATTTCTCTTCAAAATCCTTTGAGGTGCTAAGTCTTCTTGGGATGATGGAACCCACCGTTGGAGGAACAGAGTCCTCGGATTTGTTCTTGTTCTTTATAGAACCAGCACGCTTAGAGGAAGAAGCCATTGACAAAAATGAAGGAAAATATCTCGTGTTTGAAGATAATTAGGGAAAGGATGGAAAACAAAGATGCAAGTCAGAAGCTCAAGAAATTGTGAAACGCAAAGGAACAAAATGTTGCGTATAAGTAAAAATTTGGTTGCTAAATTCCTAGCAATGATTACCTCGATAATCGGCAAAAGTTGTGCTGAATCAAGGGATGACGTGTGTTCGAGGCATTAAATGCTGATATACGTGCGTCTAATCAACTGTCAGAAACCTTCAAAAGGAGTTATAGTAATTCCCACCAAAAGGGTGTTTCTACCAAGTTTCTGGTAACACAAAGTTATGTCACCAGAAAGCAGGTGGACTATATGTATAGGGTAAAATATGATATGAAACGTGGTTGTCTAAAAGGAGGACACGTGGAACCCAAGATGGGGATGGCCGAAGACTGGACGCAGTCGTTTCACTTGTCACCGGAATGGATAATGTTCATAAAGGTGTATTAAATACTCTACGCCTGGTAGAATTTACTAGGGAATACTCTGTAGCATTAAGAGTGGCGGTCCATTACATAGAATTTGGCATTTATGTTCATCGTTACATATTCATCAATGACCCTCATAATTGACATTAAGGGAGGACACGATCCTAGGACCTTCTTCCCTAGACATAGTTATAAATAGTGAGCTTAGTTATCATTGTAAAGGACACGAATTTTCTGGCTAAACTTATAATACATTCTATATAAAGCTTAATACAATCTTATTTTCTTGTCTTTTGATCTCATCATTGTTGTGCTCGGAAACCTTGTTATTGGAACTGTCATTTTTTTACTAACACATTTTGATTATTTTGTCTTAGAAAAAATCACAAAAAATGGCATATAACACTGTCAACGATACATACAACCCTGAAATTAGAGGGGATCAGCCTCATTTTGATGATTCAATCAGCGACACCTGTTGTGAAGGGAATGATGCCACGCCGGTGCATGACAAGAGGTACCCTCGATAGGTTGGGGAGACAACTCTCGATGATGCTGATAAGGAGGACGTAATGGATGCGGTGAGGCTCCTTCAAGAGCAACATGCATTCATTCTAGGCCATCTCACACGGCAGGATCAGGTTATGACGGAACTAAAGCAGGCGCTATCGCTGGCTTTGAATAATGCAAACATACGAGATCCAGTTCCTCCCATTGTTTTCGCAAACCAAACAACGCAAATAGTCGACAACAACACTCCCAGGGGTGAAGTTGGCTCATATTGGGCTGGGGGGAGCAGCTCTGGCCTCAACAACGAGAACTACCCGATCAAGAATGAGCTTTTACGGTATATGAGGGAAGTAAATGCATGCATGGACCAAATCCCGGGCGCACCACCAGTATTGAAAGGCTCGAACTTGAAGAAGTATAAATAATTATCGTACAAGCTGAGTGCGGCACCAGAACTAATCCCGAAGCGGCTTAAAATGCCTGAAATTACAAAGTATGATGGAACTTCAGACCCACATGAGCATATTACTACCTACACAACGACCGTAAAAGGAAATGCTTTATCTCCTCACGAAATTGAATTTTTGTTGCTAAAGAAATTTGGAGAAACTCTCACGAGGGCAGCTCTAACGTGGTATTCATTATTACCCGAGCATTACATGGATTCCTTTGAGATGCTAACGATTTTTTTCATTAAGGCTTATGCAGGGGCCAGAAAAGTGCAAGCCTGGAAGGTCGACATATTCAAGATCGCATAGGGAGCATCTGAATTATTACGAGAGTTTGTTACCCTATTCCAGAAAGAAAGGATGTTGCTCCCGGCTGTCCCTGATGAATGGGAAGCTGAAGCATTTACCAAAGGATTGAATTCAAGATGTTCAGATGCTTCCCCGAAGCTGAAAGAGAGCTTGCTTAAGGTTCAAGCAACACCTTAGGCAGATGTTCACAAGCAGTACGAGTCAAAGATAAGGATCAAAGATGACCAAGTCAGTTCTACATCATCAGCCAAAGGACGGGAGAAGAGTAGAGAAAAATAAAAGGATGACTACGATACAGATACACGGATTTCGAGGTGCCGAGTTTTGCCCTACGAGCGGATCGATGGCTATGGCAGAAACTTTCGAGAAGCAAAAAAGTTCACCATTGACAGAGGGACCAATCGTGGTCAAAGCAATAGATCACTCCAAGATAAAGAAACATCAGGGTCTCGGATCCTTCTTACCCCAGGTTATCAGAATATAACTTCAACGTCAGTGTAGTGACTGGTGTCAGCTATGAGAAACATTAAAGAGGCACAATTCTCGAGACCTATGAGGTCTGATTCCAGCCAGAGGGATCCAACTTATGGTGTGAATACCACGGGACGAACGGTCACCAAATAAGGGACTGTCGACACCTCCGGGAAGAGGTGGCAACACTATTGAAGAATGGTCACCACCGAAAATTTTTAAGTGATCGAGCTACAAACAATTATTATTTCCATAGAGACAACACGAAACCTTCATAAGCAGGAGAAGAAACCTCACGCTAAATGATCAATATGATCTTCAGGGTAAATGAGATTAACGGGGTCACCTTTTTGGCAGCAAAGAAGACGAAAGTATCAATAACTCATAGTAAAAGACTCCGGGAAGACGATATCACTTTCATGGAGGAGGAATGGATTGTTGTTACCACACAACGACGCACTGGTAATTTCTTTAAATGTGTTAGATTCTAAAATTAAACGCGTTCTAGTGGATCCAGGAAAATCGGCTAATATCATACAATAGAGAGTATTGGAACAAGCTAAACTCACCGGAAGCATTAATCCGGCAACAAAGCTCTTCGCTGGATTCAACCTTGCGAGCGTGACGACCCGGGGAGAGATCTTGCTGCTCACAGATGCGGAAGGAGTAATGAAAACAACGCTCTTCAACGTAGTATATGGTGACATGGGATACAATATCATCCTAGGAAGGCATGGTTACACGAGATGATAGTTACACCTTCAACATATCACCAATTGCTGAAGTTTTCAACACCCGAAGGAATCAAAAATATAAAAGGTAATCAACCGGCAGCGAGGGAGATGAATGCAATCTCAGTTTCCAGTAGCAAAGGGAAGGAGAGCACGGCATAGCAATTACAGGAAACAATGCCTACTCCCTATTTTAGAAAGAGTTAGCCCAGGGGCAGAGTCATCAGAACAATATCAGGTGTCGAGATATTTACAAGTTCCAGAAGAGACAAAAGCAACGAATTCCACGGTGGAGGAACTGGAGCAAGTGGCATTGTTCGAAGATTTCCTAGAAAGAAAATGTCATTTGGGGACAGGATTGCACCCCGAGATCAGGTATGGTTTTATTGAATTCCGTAAATTTAATGTTGATTGTTTTGCATGGTTGCACTAGGATATGACAGGTATCCCGGCGAAAATAGACGTGCACAAGTTGAGTTTGGATTCCAATGTACCAGCGGTACGATATAGAAATGCCTTATTGCCGAGGTCAGGAATAAATTCGTCAAAGAAGAGTAACCCACTTGATTAAAATCGGTTCGGTCAGGGAGTAGCCAATGCAGTAGTAGTTCCTAAGAAGAACAATAAATTTCATATGTGTGTAGACTATAAGGACCTCGTGCTCGAAAGAATCGTTCCCACTGCCAAATATCGATCAAATGATTGATGCCACGACCGGGCATGAGTTAATGAGTTTCCTCGATTCTTATTCGGAGTAAAGTCAAATTAAGATGAACCCGGAAGATCAGGAAAAAACTTCATTATGAAGAATTTCGGTACATATTGTTACAATGTAATGCCCTTCGAGTTGAAAAACGCCGGAGCCACTTATCAACGACTTGTAAATAAGATGTGTGAAAAGAAAATAGGAAAGACTATGGAAGTTTATATAAATGACATGCTCGTTAAGTCTTTGAATACAGATTACCACCTTACAAATTTACAAGAAACATTCGACATCCTGAGGAAGCATAATATGAAACTTAACCTCGAGAAGTGCGCGTTCGGGGTCAGTTCTAGTAAGTTCCTGGGGTTTCTAGTCTCACAAAGGGGAATTGAGGTAAACCTCTACAAAATCAAGGCCATAGATGATATCCAGGATCAATTGTCAAATATAAAGAAAGTCCAAAGACTCACAGAAAGGTTAGCAACTTTGAGCAGGTTCATTTCCCGGTCGTTGAAAAAATGTCATCGCTTCTTCACGCTGCTAAAAAAGAAAAATAATTTATAATGGAAAATAGAGTGGAAGTAGGCTTTGAGCGACCTGAATAAGTACTTATCAAGTCCTCCATTTCTCTCAAAACCAAAAGACGGTGAAACATTGCTAGTTTACCTCGCGGTTTCAGAAGTTGCGGTAAGTGCGGTTTTAGTACGGGAGGATGAAGGTATGCAATTTCCCATTTATTACATTAGCAAAATTTCAATGGGAGTATAAAATCGCTACCCGTATTTGGAAAAACTGGCCTTAACTCTCGTAGTCTATGCTCGGAAGCTGAGACCCTACTTCCAATGCCACCCATAGTTGTGGTAACTACTTTCCCTTTGCGGAACATCCTCCATAAACCCGAGCTCTCAGGCATATTGGCCAAGCGGGCTGTCGAAATGAGTGAATTCGACATAGAATATAAACGAAGGACTGCAATTAAGTCACAAGTCTTGGCTGACTTCGTGGCCGATTTTAGTCTTGGACTACTACCTCTAGTAACCAAGGAGGCAGTAATGGTGTTGGATCGACATCGAGGTTTTGGACCTTATATACAGACGGAGCTTCCAACATAAAAGGTTCCGGGCTCGGAATAGTCTTAATCACGCCTTCGGGGGAAACCTTAAGCCAAGCCATCAGAACGATCCCTTTTACTAATAATGAAGCAGGGTATGAAGCTTTAATTGCAGGGCTTAAATTGGCCCGATGACTCGATTCCGAGGTTATTGAAATCAAATGTGACCCACAGCTGGTGGTAAATCAGGTCTATGGGATCTTTGATACCAAAGAAAAACGTATGCAACAACACGTGATAAAGGTCCAGGCCTTTTGGCACAATTTCGGGAGTGGTCAATTGCTCATATCCCAAGGGAGGATAACGCATAAGCAAATGCATTAGAAAACTTAGGATCATCGATGGAAATAAAGAGATCGGAGTCCAAAATAGTGGTACAACTAATGAGACAGTCCTGGACACGGATGGTTACTATGAGGTAAATTTGGCTAATCTGTTCTGGGACTGGAGAAATGAAATAATCAACTACCTCAAGCACGGAAAGTTTCCATACGATCCCAAAGCATCACGGACGTACGCGCCAAAGCTAACACTTTATAGCTTCAAGAGAAGAAAATTGTATAGAAAATCTTTCCAAGGCCCGTCGACCCGGTGCTTAGGAGCATCAAAAGCTAATTATGTCATGAGAGAAATCCACGAAGAGATATGCGGCAATCACTCAAGCGAAGAGTCTTTGGTGCTGAAGTTGGTACGGGAAGGATATTACTGGCCTCGCATGGAACAAGACGCCAAAGATTTCGTACGAAAATGTGATAAGTGCCAATGCTATAAACCACTAGTACACCAACCAGCAGAACCCTTACATTCGATTCTGTACCCATGGCCATTCATGAAATAAGGGATGGACATTTTCGGACCGCTGCCACCAGCTCCCAGAAAGGTAAGGTTTCTTTTAATTATGACTAATTATTTTTCTAAATGGGTGGAAGAAGGTTCTTATTAGAAAATCGCAGAACGCGATGTGGTCGATTTCTTGTGAGAAAATATAATTTGCAGGTCCGAAATACCAAAAGAGATATCATGCGACAACGGGCCACAGTTTATCGGTGAAAAATTACAAAGTTCCTCGAAGACTTGAAAATAAAGAGGATCACATCTTCTCCTTATCATCCGAGCGCAAACGGTCAAGCAGAGTCAACAAACAAAGAGATTATTCAAAACCTCAAGAAAAGGTTTGAAGCACCAAAAGGCAAATGGCCCAAACAATTGCACGGATTTTGATGGGCCTACCAAACAATGGCACAAATCGAGTACAGGAGAAACTCCTTTTTCCCTTGTGTACGGTGTTGAAGGCCTAATCCCGGTAGAAGTGGGAAAACCCACTTAGAGATATTCTTGGACAAATGAAGAATCGAAAAATGAAGTAATGTTAATCAACTTGGAACTGTTCGAGGAATGCAGGGACTTGGCGCATGTAAGGATGGCAGCTCAAAAGCAGAGAATGAAGCGATATTATAATCCAAGAGCCAACTTCCGTTATTTCAAAGTAGGAAACTTGGTTCTAAGGAAAGTAACCCAAAATACCCGGGAGCTCAACGCAGGGAAGCTAGGTCCAACGTGGGAAGGTCCCTACCGGATTTCAGCTATCACTGGGAAAGGTTCATAAGAGCTGGAGAACCAGAATGGAGACAAGTTGCCCAACAACTGGAACGTGGAAAACCTAAAAAGATATACATTCTGATGAACATTATTCAAGTGGAAAGTATGTGCTGCACTATTTTTTCCTTCGTTCAGTTTTTGTCCCAATTAGGTTTTTCTGACAAGGTTTTTAATGAGGCATCGACAGAAAGCATACTATGAAGACAGCAACAATAAGACCTTGATAGCAAGGCAAACAAACAAGCTTCCACTCGGGGACGATTAGATAATCTTTGGTTCGATAGAAAATTCCCATTAGGAAGTAAAGTTTGTTACCGAACAGAGGTTACCTGACCATTCACGAGCACAAACCACTAAAGGGCTGTTAGGTGTTCTTTCGCTCGATAGCATGGATTCCTAAGGGAAAATAAGGTATGTTTCCAAGTGAAGGATTACCTAGCAATTCATTGGTCGAACATTCGAAGATACAAGGATTCAGTGTTCCAATTCGCACTGTTCACATTCAAACACTGGGGGGAATGGTATGAGGATACGGCAACAATAACTGCCACGTCAACTGGGGAACGAAAATCCAGAAACAAAATGCATCATCGGGACCAGTTGTACAAGATAGCCACAAGTAATGACAATTTCTTTTCTGCATAGTAAAATGCTTATGTATTTTTTTTGAAAATAGAAGGAATAAAATGAAATCCTTTTGCTTTTATCTTGTTGCTTATCTGAACGATGAGCTAACTTTCTCATTTGAAAGTTAAAAAAGTACTTCAGATGTTAGTGCTGTAATAAATTGGAGATGTCCTCTTCAAGAGCACCATAAACATAAGAGGGCCCTCTCTTATAAAAACTCTCACGTTAAAGGGTTTGTTACGGAAGAATCTATTCCTGGAATCTAAAATGTCATCGGGGAAATGTACACCCGAAGTTTCATATGAAAAGGATGCAAAAGTAAATTTGCGCAAATACTTATAGAAACCCTCACATAAAAGGGATAATGCTTGGAACCAAAATGTTTCGAAGAAATTTCATCCAACACTACACATAGTAAAGCGCAAACAGAAATGCGTGCATAAAATTCTTAAGCAAATGTTAACGACTTGCATGAATATTCAAATGAAAGTAATAATCAAACGATACTTAAGAAAAAAATATGTATTTATTTACAAGAATGTGCTAAAACGCTAAAAGTATAAAATGAGAAAAATAAAAAGATAAGCTAAACTGCAGCGCCTCCGGAACTAGGAGGAAGAGAAGTGTCCGCATTCCCGGGAGAAGTAGGTGGTTCCACTGATGGCTCGAATTTTTCCCCAGTTTGGTGTTCAGCATCGTCTCCTTCCGATCCCTCTTCAGAACAGGAACCAGTACAACCAGGAGCATCAAACTGCGCCGGGAGTCCATTTTTAGCAGCCAACTCAAGCTCTCGGGCCTTAGCAATTTCGGCATCAACATCAATGATACCAAATTTGGCCTCTTCCAAGGTTTTTATCCTCATGCTGTACATGGAATAATTTTCTTCAAAAACGAGGGAAGTCGCTCGGTGCTTAAGTTCTTCTTTGAGTTGGGTAACCTCGGCAGAGAGGCTTTCCCGGCGGACATAACAGATTTAAGGCTGACGTTGAGGTCGTAGACAGTTGAACTAAAGAGCCTATTATACTCGATAGTTTTATTTTACTTCTCTTCTAACTAGGCGTGTTTTCGCCCACAACATCCAACTATTCAATTTTGGAGTTCAAGGCTTCCTCTAAGTTAATCACTCTTTCAGCAGAGGTAGTCTCACGATCAGTTGCAGCAATAACTATGTCCTCGACTTTGGCCCATTTGGTCTTGGCTTTATCAAATCTAACCCTCGGCGGACAATTTCTTGGCTAAGGGTTACCATTTCTTGCTCGCTTTGCTGCAAACAAGCCTCCAAAACAACGACCCTAGTAGTTTTGGATTCCAGTTTCGAGAGACGGAGAACAGTTTGGTCCCGTTCCACTAAAAGCTAATTCCATCAGAAACAAGGTCCTCCTTCTCACGAATCAACCTCTGAAGACTCTCAGAAGCAAGAAAGTTGGCCTACAAAACAAGAAGAAGTAAAACTTAGAATATTTTCATACAAAGACAAAAGAAGTGATGAAGGAAGAAAAGACGTACCGCTGCGGCACTATGCATGGCGTTGTTCAACAAGCACTCCCCCCAGAGTTCCTGAATATTTTCCCAGTCTTGTTTTGATGTCCAAGGATTCAGGTAATTAGCAAGCTCCACCGATCGGGATAACAAGTTACACTCGGTAGAGATCGAAAGAGTAACGTTCCTCCTTCTTTGTGGATCTTCAGAAGGGGCAGCATAATTTTCCCCAAATTCCCATAAACTGAGGACTGTGGAACAGGAACACCTTCTTCATGATCATGTGCGGCCGATGGAGGTGATATAACAACTACTGGTGGAAGTGTGGATGAAGATGGAAGTGATGTAACAGTTGATGGTGTTGGTAAAGGTGGAAATGAAGTTGATGGACTTGAATGGTGAGAAGCAGTTGCACCAAATGCAGTGCTGGCTATTGGATGCTCGCCAATCAAGGATGACAGGAACCCGGTACTCAACCCCGCAACACCGGTTATAGAAATTGGGGCCCGAAAATGGGAGTTGGCATTCTGTACCAAATTAGATTCTCCCCAAAGTGTCGAGACATTATCTTCTGCTGGTGTAATTATCTCAACAGGCCGAGCATCCTGTTGAGATGATGAAGACCGTCGCCTTCTATGTAAAGAAGCTCCCTCATCACTAGATTCCTCATCTATCATCAATCATCACGGTGTCTATGACCATCCCGGAAGGAGGACCAGTCGTCATCGCCACCAGAGATGACTCGGGGGCATCAGTCTTTGCTCTCTTATTATTTTCCTCGAGCATGAAGGAACATCTTCTCTTTGGTTGCTTACTCTCCAACCCGGGACTCCGTAAAGAAGTGTTTTCACATAAAACATGCCCGGAGATACCTATTCGAGTAAGTGCTTCCTGAAGCACCCTCGCTGCATCAGCAGGATCAGCCAAAATGTCCTCCTCGGGGACAACAATAGAACCCGTAGATAGATATAATTTCGTGAATAAGTCATAAGGGTTCGACAAAGTTCTCCATATACATAAAATGAAAGCGAGGTAAATTTACCATGATTTTTGGCCTTCCACCCGTATGTAAGGGCCAGGTCTTTCCACAATCGAGTTTCTGGCGTCGTAACGTCCAAGTTCTTCTGAACCCACTGGTCTAAACCTTCCATCACCAATGGGATCCATCGAGTTGCTAAAACATGTGAAGGGTGAATAGATGATGCATCCATAAAAGAATATCTAGTAAAAAGAAATACTAAACAAAAAGCTTACGAGAGAAGTTCCAAGCGACTGAAAAGGATGAAGTCGTTGTCAGAATGATGTCGTTGGTGGAAACTGCAACAAATCGTTCCATCCGCCCACGGTCGTTGTCATCATGCATGGTAGACAACAAGGCATGGTGGCCATTCTTCCAAAGGTTTATCATTCCCCCGCGGATGATTTTGGGAGAATAAAGATTCATCATATGAGCTAAGGTTAGCTCCTCTCCAGTTTCCTGGCACAAACATCAAAGGCAGGCCATCTTCCTCCACACTGAGGGACTTATCTGTACTAAACACACCTAATAGTGAAGGAAAAACTCCACAATAACGAAATCAAGCTCTCCGCTCAAAGAAAACACACCCAAAGTAAAGGGATACGTGAAAAGTATGTAAAACCTAATTGGGAAGGGTCACTCGCTTCAATAAATCAGAATCAATGATATCCAACTCATGGCAGTGACAGTCCTCCTTCACAGCAAGAATACTAGAAGGACGAATGGAAGGAGGATACTTACTAACAGCCCATGTACGAGGGTTAGCCGTGGGGAATTTCTCTTCAAAATCCTTTTAGGTGCTAAGTCTTCTTGGGATGATGGAACCCACCGTTGGAGGAACAGATTCCTCGATTTGTTCTTGTTCTTTATAGAACCAACACTTTAGAGGAAGAAGCAATTGAAAAAGAAGAAGGAAAAGATTTTGTGTTTGAAGAGAATTAGAGAAAGGATGGAAAACAAAGATGCAAATCAAACCTCAAGAAATTTTGAAACGCAACGGAACAGAATGTTGCGTATAAGTAAGATTTTGGCGGTTAAATTCATGACCATGATTACCTCGATAATCGGCAAAAGTTGTGCTGAATCATGGGATGACGCGTGTTCGGGGCATTAAATGCGGAGAGATATGCTTCTAATCAACTGTTAGAAACCTTCAAAAGATAGTAATTCCCGCCAAAAAGGTATTTCTATCAACTTTTCGGTAGCACAAAGTTATGTCACCGGAAAGCAGGTGGACTATGTGTATAGGGTAAAATATGATATGACAAGTGGTTGTCCAAAAGGAGGACACTTGGAACCCAAGATGGGGATGGCCGAAGACCGGACGCAACCGTTCCGCTTGTCACCCGAAAGGATAACGTTCATAAAGCTGTATTAAATACTCTGCACCTGAAAGCATTTACTAGGTAATATTCTACAACATTAAGAGCGACGGCCCGTTACAAAGAATTTGGCATTTATGTTCACCGTTACTATTGATACCCAATTTTGTCCTCATATATTTTTCAAATAATATATATGCTTTCAAAATATTATTTTTGCATTATTATTTAATTTACAAGATTTACACAAGCACTTCCTATAATTTTCCATAATTTTAGAGCTTTCAAATTAATTTTCCTGCATTAATTTACATAAAAATTCAGTAATTACTCTTTTAAAATTATTCGTGATGATTTAATCACTTAAAATTACTATTTGTATCCCTAATACATTTTTTGAAATATTTTCACTTGATTGTTTTATAATTACAATTATATTTTTATGTTATCCGCATAAATTTGCAATAATAGCCGATATATTTTTTTCTTATTGCAATTGACATTTTATTTAGGGTCGAAATAATATTTTATATTTTTTATAGTCTCCTATTATTGTTTAAAGTTTTAATTTGCATAATTAGCATTTTTATATATTTATTTAGATATTTTAAATTAATTTTCTCTTAATTTCTATTTTTAAGAGCTGACCCAATTTTTAAATTAATTTCCGGACCAAAATCCCAATACACTAACCCAATAATCCTAGCCCAGATCAAACAACCATTTGACCCAACCCGGTTGCGACCCGTCTAACTAACCCGAACCAACCCCTCTTTAAAATCCTGGTCGTTGATCTCTAAGATCAACGACCCACAACTAACCTACCCTTTTCACTTACCCCAAACCCTAATCTCATTCCCGTCTCACCCGCCGCCCTAAGACTCTCCTCCTCCTCTGAAGAACCTTAATCGCTGCCACTCTCCTAACCTTCTCCCAATGTGATTCTCCTCTCATTCACTTACCATATCTGTGGGTTTCCGCTACTGGTTGATTCTCCATGGTATCACCTAGTACTTACCTAAACATGGCAAGTACTACTTATCTGATTATGTCTGATTCATTACAATCTCTTGAATCTGGATCATATCTCGTCTACACATGTTTGATTATATATTGTGTGAGTCCGATTTCATTTGAATTTTGCTGATTTACACT
Organism: Nicotiana paniculata; assembly: GCA_005239505.1. Taxonomy (NCBI): domain Eukaryota; kingdom Viridiplantae; phylum Streptophyta; class Magnoliopsida; order Solanales; family Solanaceae; genus Nicotiana; species Nicotiana paniculata. The sequence goes on from ML324284.1 coordinate 46,012, forward strand.
TTCCTTACAAAATTATGGTTTACCATATTTCTCTCTTAAATCGATTTCAAATTGATTTTCATGTTTTCTTTCCTTGTTTGTTGTTTAATTTACTCTATTTCCTTATATGTTTGTTCGATTTTTGACTGCTATATAAACCCCTCATTTTCCCTTCTGGGGACAAACTTGAAAAATCGATTTCTTCACTAAAAAAATTGGGGTTTTTTGCTACTCTCTTGCTTGGTATTCTGTACTGGCCGGCTGAAAGCCAAGGCCATTAACATCATATTACTTGACCTACTCTTGGTACGAGCATTTCCCTGAGTTCATCGAAGCTCTTGGGAACTTTGACGCATTAGGGATTCTAGGTTTTCTGTGGAAATTTATTCTTTAATGTTCTTCACTTAACTGGTGAATTACTAGACTTTGCAATTTCATTCCTATGTATTTGTGATTTGCATATGTTTGCATTCCTGAAGTTTGTCAGTTCAATATGTTTCTGGACTATTTTTGTGTGTAATTCCATTTGCTTTCTTCAATTCTTTAGGTCTCTCTAACTTTTAGCTTCAAGCATGCCTAAACCTGGTTTTATTAAATTCTGACCAGTCAACATGTTAAGAATTATTACAGTTTGGGACTCTTACACTTGTTAGCATCTTCTAGTGTTTAATTTTGCTTCTTGCTATCAATCATGTTACCTGAATATGCCTTACTTGCATAATTCATACTCATTTTAGTCGACTAGTTGATTGAGTTCAAAGCATGAATGTATACACCTAATGTATGGCACAAGTCTGTTTCCCATCATATTCTGAATTTCTGTGATGGTAGCCTGCCAATCTAACATGTTTTGACCCTGCTCTCTATCAGTATGCCCTTTAGCATGTTTAACCCCCCTCTCTGATTCACTAGTAGTTGTAATCTGCTTTTCTCATGTCTAAATGATGTCCTATTTTCAAATTAGCATGACGGTTTCATAACATCAGGACCTATACTTAGTATAATCTGGACCTTCTTTAAGTAATTAGTCCACTGTGTCAGTGCTAGAATACCTACATGTACTATTTAACATGAGCTTACTTCTCACTCTGTACTAAATCTCCGTGATGTTTGTCTTGCATATATAATGTGTTTTAATCTGTGATAAGACCTTTTCTCTAGGAACACTTGGTTCCTTAAGGTTGGACTTTAAGGCCAAGTTTGAATTCGGTCAACATTTTTAGCAAACAACCTCCGAATCGAGTTTTGACGGTTCCGGTAGCTTCGTATGCTGATTTCGGACTTGGGCGCATGTTCGAAATGGGTTTTGGATGACCCGGGGGTGTTTCGGTGCCCAATATTGAAAAAAGAGTTCCTTAGGTTCCTATTGTGGATTGGGTCATGTTTTTGAGTTACCAAGGTCCGGACAGAATTCCGAGACCGAGAATAGTTCTGTTATGTCATTTATGACTTTCTACAAAATTTGATGTCATTCAGAGTAGTATAGGTCGGTTCGGCGCGTTGTTAGCGAAGTCAAGAAAACTTAAAGTACCTAAGTTTGGTTCTAGGGGTTTTGAGGTGTGATTTTGAGTTTTAGCGTTGTTTTGGTTGTTCCGTAGGCTCGAGCGAGTCCGTATTATGATTTGAGACTTGTTGGTATATTTGGAAGGGGACTCGGGTGGGCCCAGGTGCCTCCCGGACACCACACGAGGCCAAAAACCAGATGAAATAGCTGCTGGTGCACCTGTTCTGGTGTGTGACCGCAGGTGCGGTTGCCCAGTCGCAGGTGTGGGACTTCTCCTGCGGTCCCAGCCTCGGAGGTGCGACCCCTAGGGGGTAGCCCATTTCTCGCAGGTGCGGACAAAGTTTCACAGGAGCGGAGATGCAGGTGCGGTTTCCTCTCCACAGGTGCGAGCCCAGGCCTCCTCGTCCTTTTCCGCAGGTGCGAACCTTTGCTCGCAGGTGCGAGACCGCAGGTGCGAACCTTTGCTCGCAGGTGCGAGACCGCAGGTGCGCAACCACTTTCAGGCAGTGTGTTTCTTTAAAATACGGAGTTCTTCATTTGTCTTTATTGCTTCCTCCATTAGAGCACTTGAGAGCTTGGAAAAAGGGCTCCACGACCCAACCACTGAAAGGTAAGTAAATTCTATCTTAAAGTGGTTAATGAATGCATTCTTAGTAGGATTTAACTACTTAATTAGTGGAAAATTTAGGAATTTGGGTAATAACCTAGGGCCTTCGAGAATTTAGATAATTATCTGTGAATTGGCTATGAAATCATACAAAAATCGTATATTAGTGATCCTTAGGCTATGGGTGAGTGTTTCCTTCAAGAATTTTTGGAATCCGAGCATGCGGGCTCAGGGTTAGATTTTGGGATTTTTTCAAGAATGCTGAATTTTGTTAAGTAATAGGAGAATTCCATGCTTTGAATATAAATTGATAGATTTGTATAACATTTGGCTAGTTTCGAGTCCGTGGGTGCCGAGTTCGGAGTTTTGGGCGGATTCTTGACCCGGGGAGTAGGTGCGACGCGAGGTGAGTCTCCTTTATAACCTTGTAAGGAGGAACTGTCCCCCTAGGTGATTTAAATGCTATATGTAATAATTGTGGGGGCTACGTACGTACAAAGTGACGAGATTCCGTACGTAGCGGCTATTACTAATATGTCTGGGTAGTTAGGCCCACATCATGCCTTGTGATTTACTTGATATGAACTATATGCTTAATAAATTAAATGTTACATGTTGCTTACTTCCCTGAGGTCATGGAATTTGAGAAACTTGTAAAGAATTGTTCACAGAAAAGTAATTTAAAAAGGAATAATGTGTGTGCATATGACCGCTTCGCAATTTACATTCTGCGAGCGGAGTGTGATTTTCCCCCACTCTTATGGGAACGGGTCGTACGCCACGGTGGATTGAGAGATGCACTTTGCGTACGGGTCGTTCGATCCTCGGCAGTGCATAGAGAGGATTGAGAGATGCACTTTTGGTACGGGTCGTTCGATCATCGGCAGTGCATAGAGAGGATTGAGGGATGCACTTTTGGTACGGGCCGTTCGATCCTCGGCAGTGTATAGATGTGAGTACCTTTGTGTAGAGGTGCACTTATGGTTCGGGTCGTTCGACCCTCGGTAGTGCACGGACATGACTATCTTATGACTCCGACCGTTTGTCCTTACCCTGCTTGCGCATGATCTATTTGTTAATAAATGCATGGACATTGATTTGACAGATATTTGGGGGAAGGTGAAGTAGTAATTGTTTTTATTCATTCCCAGTACTCTCCTTGGATTTCAGTGCCTTATATATATTTGTTGTTGCACTGCCTTCACATGCCTACCGTTTCTATCATATTCTGTTAAATTATATTTTTGGACCTTAGTGAGTGTCATGTCGACCTCTCGTCACTACGTCTTCGAGTTTAGGCGGGATACTCACTGGGTACATATATATTTATGTACTCACGCTACGCTTCTGTACTTAATTGTACAGCTTCTGAGGCTGGTGCATCTGGTTGTCGGACCGAAGCTTGACTTAATATTAGACGGACCTAACTTCACGGTGAGCTGCTTTTCCTCCTGGCGATCTCCGGCAGCACCATGGGGTTTTCTTTTGCTGATTTACCGTCTATCTCCTTCAGACAGTGGGACTGTATATTATATCTTTTGTATATTCTGTTAGTATGCCCGTAGGACTTGTGATACTAGTTCATGGCACACACATGATAGTTGTTATGGATTTCGGGTTTGTATATATATTGGCTCACGCCTCTTCATGACTGCTTTTGATTAATAACTGGCTATTTATCCTTGTCGAAACATGTTTTATGTTTTAAAAACTGAGTATATGTTGAAATGATTAATCTAATAAGAAAGAATACTTAGTAAATTGAGAATTGGCTTGCCTGACCCCATTGTTGGGCGCCATCACGACCTAAGTTAGGATTTTGTGTCGTGACAATAAGTGTATCCCCCAACTTCTGTCCCTCCATCACTGTCCACTTTCCTTACTTGCTACTTATGCTATTATGAACTTCTCATTCTTATCTGGATGAAAGCCAAGGCTACCTAGGTTCTATTATTGACCTCCCTAGTGTGAGCACTGATCGAGGTCCAATTGAGGCCCTTGTGAACTCTGACACACTAGTTGGTCCTTAGTCAATCCATAAAATCTCAAACTACTCTTATTCCTCCCATTTTGTCTTGTTATCTGTTGTATACTTGAATTGGCTGATTTAAATGGTGCAACACTTGGTGTTATGGTTGAATAAATTGGCTTTGGACTGCTCTATGGATTCTTGAGTCGTGTGTTGAATATGGCTCTTTATTGAAGGCCTATATATGATGTGTAAGAGTTACTGAAGGCCCAGACAATTCTGGTATTTTTATTTGGGCCTGATGTAGGCCTATTGTCACTGTTATGTAGCATTTGTAGTTTTACTCATTATTAGGCCTGTAATAACCTTTTGTATAAACAATTGGGGTGTTAGTAAAAAAAAAGGTAATGGGTAGAATTTAATATCTACATGCAAAGTTGGTAGATAACATGCCTATATAATGTATTTGCTCTATGTATTGTTCGATTACATGTGCACTGTAGAAATCATGACATTATAAGAAGCGCACACACACTACTTGTCTACCATTAAACATGAGTTCAAATGCTATGTCTACTGCTACGTGTTTATAGACAGCATGCCTATAGAAATTGAGCACCCTTTCAATCTGCATAACTACTTTCAAATGCATTGGAAACCTGCCTATAGGAACAAATGTCAATGAGTTTTCCTTCAATTCAGTTCAGCTAATCACTAGAATTGCCTATAGGATTTTGATCACTTCATTTTTTATTGTATCGCAGTGTTCACTAGAAATCTCGTTTATAAGACTAAGTAGAACAATAAAACGAGTTCTGAGCGTCATTGTTAGGAAAATCTGGATAATTCTGGGACTCTTCCCCAGCTGATTTTGTTATACTCAACTGCGTAGATCACCTAGGCATAACACATATAGGATTGGTAACTTAAAACCTTTAATAATCATCTTGTGATACCTGCATAATTCTGTCTATAAGCAATATCCTGCTTCTGAAATTTCCCGCATACTTTAACTCAAGAATCGCCTAGAAAGCATATCTATAGGTTTGACATTCCAGATTTTGCAGATTCCTAATTGACATATGTATTTGTGTGCATTTGCTGCTTAAGTGTGGAGGTCAGTGTGAGCCTTTAATTGCTTTTATGTGAAGTCTTTATATTTTTTGTTTGTCGCCTAATTTTTTTGCATTTTTTAACAGCCTAGATAAGGTCTAGAACCATCCAAATAGAGGTCCAAAACCTCCTGGACCATAGGTATGGGACGGGTAGTGCACGCGTAGGGCACGGTTTAGAATTGAATTAGAACGCTCTTAGGTAACAACTTTAACATAGTAATCGGGTATCAGGAGATTATAGTTTGTGCCAGCAGAATAATATGAGTAACACCCTATCTCAATGGAGTTACGAAACATTATTTATGCTGCACGGGGTGATCCTTTAGGATAAAAGACTTAGGACTCCCCCCCCCCCCCCCCCCCCCCCTCTTCCCTTTTTTTCTTTCTTTTCTATTAGAATCAAAAATAGTTGTACCTCTATATTTAAGATCTCTTTGTAATAAAATTCTTAGATTTGTGCTCTCTTTGCTTACTTGGTCACATAGACTAATCCATATAATTTAAGTTCGGTCGGGACCCAGAGTTGTGGACCTCGAGGAGTGCCTAACACCTTCTCTTTGAGGTAACTTGAGCCCATACCCGATCTTTGGTGATGTAGACTAGTTAAACCAGAGTCATTTGCACAATAGGTACCCTAATGCACCTAAAAAGTCGTTAGGTGGCGACTCTCCTCTTTTAATACCTCCTTAAAAGAGTTGTCACATGTCGAAACCCGATTTCTCGAGGAAAAGGGGCGCGACAGTTACATATTCATCAATGACCCTCATAATTGACATTAAAGGAGGACACGATCCTAGGACCTCCTTCCCTAGACATAGCTACAAATAGTGAGCTCAGCTATCATTGTAAAGGACACAAATTTTCTGGCTAAACTTATACTACACTCTATGCAAAGCTTAATACAATCTTACTTTCTTGTTTTTTGATTTCATCATTGTTGTGTCTAGAAACCTTGTTATCGTAACTGTCATCTCTGTTGTTTCATCTACATTTTAAGGCTAAGTATTGTACGTTTCTTCAATTATTGTTTTATTTCAGGATCAAATTAGTTCACTTATCTAAAAATCACATATAAATTCAACTGTACTGTTTTACGGGTAAACATTGTTGGGTTTTTAAGCTATTAATGCTTAAAATTGGGTGAATGGAAAATGGAGGAAAAAATAAAATATTTGAGTTTACCTCCTTGATTGTCCCATATGGGAAGAGGAAAAGGTTTTTGATGGGTATATAAACAATTTCTCTTCTTCTTGATCATAAAGAGTTGAGAAGAAGGCAAGCCTCGCGCCGTCGCCATCGTCGTCGTGCGCTCGCTTGGATCGGCTTCAAACTCGGATTCGGATTCGGATTTGGATTTGGCCAAATGATCGATTGTGATTATTTTTTGGACCAAATTTATTTTTTAATAGTAAATATTAAATTAAATATTATTAAATATTTATTTTAATAACAAAATATTAGTATTAAAATAAATATTAATATTAAATCCAATTCAGTTATCCAATTTTCAGTTTTCTATTTTTGTAACAGAAAATTAACTACCCTCTTTAATTTTCCTTCTTTATTGTTGATTAAATAGACATTGATGTTATGGCATTTATGCTATGGCCGTTTTGCAAAAATAGCCATTCTGAAGAGTTGCACATCTTCATATTTCAGCCTAACTTTGGCTATAAATACAAGTTCATTCTCTCAGATTTTCCATACGAATTCTGATTTTTCCTCCTTTCTTCTGCATATTTCTAACTTCAAAGAAAGCAACAGTAAGTGTGATTTGCTACCGAACTTTGTGTTCGCTGAAACACTGGGTTTGAAGTACCACTACACCAGTGTGTAATTCGTTCTATCCTAGGAGGAAATAATCCATAACCTTGGGTACTAGGAGGGAATTAAATTCCTTAAGGAAACACTGTGAATTCAGTGGGCTCGAATTGGTTTTTATTTCATTTACATTTCTGTTTGAATATTATTTAATTATCTCTAGCATTATTTTACAAATACAGTATAGTAACAAGCTTAAGGAATTTAATATATTTTCTGTGTTTGTGTTATACTCACTGTTTGTATAGAATAAAACCATTGTGGTTTTCTACTCTATTGGAGATTTAAATCTACGTGATTTTAACGTTTGTGTCATTCCTTTACAGAAATGACGAATGAAAACGAAGACCAAGTTGTTCCGATGGTAACTGCCAATTCCTCAACGAGCCGAACAACACCGGCAGCATTGGCACCGGCAGAGAAACTCGAAAAAAATTTCGGGATTGATTTCAAAAGCTGGCAGCAAAAGATGTTATTCTACTTGACTACTCTAAATCTCCAAAATTTCATCAAGGAAGATGTTCATGTGCTGTCCGATGAAACTCTAGAGAATGAACACTTTCTCGTGATTGAGGCGTGGAAGCACTCTGATTTTCTGTGCAAGAATTATATTCTTAGCGGACTAGAGGACGCTTTGTATAATGTCTACAGTGGCGTGGAGACGTCAAAAGAACTGTGGATTGCGCTTGAAAATAAATACAAAACTGAAGATGTCGGGTTGAAGAAGTTTGTTGCCGCAAAATTTTTGGCCTACAAAATGGTAGATAACAAGTCTGTTATTACCCTAGTCCAGGAATTGCAAGTGATAATTCACGATCTTCTTGCTGAAGGTATAAGTAGAATTAATACTAATCTTGGTAGTATTAATTTTATTATGTTTACTAAAAGAATTTTCATTGAAGGTCTTGTCATCAATGAAGCATTCCAAGTAGCAGCGATGATTGAGAACTTGCCTCCATTATGGAAGGACTTCAAAAATTATTTGAAACACAAACGCAAGGAGATGTCCCTTGAAGATCTCATTGTTCGGTTGAGAATCGAAGAGGACAATACATCTGCTGACAAGAGAGGCCGTGGAAACTCAACAATAATGGGAGCAAATATTGTTGAAGACAACAAAAAGAGGAAGAATGCTTCTGGACCGAAAAATAACCCAAGCAAGAAGCGGTTCAGTGGAAATTGCTACAATTGTGGAAAAGCTGGACACAAATATATGGAGTGTCGTGCTCCGAAGAAAGACAAGAATAAGGGTCAAGAAAACATGGTTGAAAAGCATGATGATGTTGATGACTTGTGTGCCATGCGTTCCGAATGCAACTTGGTGGGCAATCCTAAAGAGTGGTGGATTGATTCTAGAGCCACTCGTCATGTTTGTGCTGTTAGAGAAGCTTTTGCTACTTATGCTCCAGTTGGACGTGAAGAGACGCTTTCTATGGGAAATGTTGCAAAAGCCAAGATTGAAGGATGTGGGAAGATATTTCTCGAAATGACTTCCAGCAAAGTGGTGACTTTGAACAACATCCTTCATGTTCCCTTTCACACCTCCTTTTTCCGACAAGAGTTGGATATGGGAGTTTTTTCCAATTTAAGTGACAT
>ML324285.1:0-32877 GCA_005239505.1 Nicotiana paniculata
GTCACTTTAAGTGGAAAAACTCCCATACCCCCTTTGGGGCGTATAATAAAGGAGGTGTGACAGTGTCCAAGGTGCACAAGGAAGAGGAGATGGAGGAGTTAGTCTCCAGGTAATAATCAAAATGCTACAGGCTCAGCAAATCGTTATTGCACAGCTACAAAATCAACATAGAACCCAGAGTGGGGTCGAATTAGAAGCCATGCGCCGTGCCGAGCCAATACCAGAGAGGTCGAATAATAATGAATCGGGGAGCGATCCTGCAATAATAAAAATGTTCGAGGAGCTCACTAAAAGAATTGAGTCGGGAGAAAAGAAAATTGAAGCTAATGATAAGAAAGTGAAAAGATACAACTCCTGAATTGACCAGATACAGGGAGCACCGCCGATTTTGAAAGGAATGGATTCGAAAAAACTTGTACAGAAGTCGTTTCCCCCAAGTGCAGCTTTGAATCCCATCCCAAAAAAATTTCGTACGTTGGATATACCTAAGTACAATGGGACCACTGATCCCAACGAGCGTGTCACCTCCTATACATGTTCCGTCAAAGATAACCATTTGGAAGATGATGAGATCGAATCTGTTTTATTGAAGAAGTTCAGAGAGACACTATCGAATGGGGAAATGATTTGGTACCATAATCTACCGCCAAATTCCATTGACTCATTTGTCATGTTAGCAGACTCTTTCGTAAAGGCACATGCCGGGGCCATAAAGGTTTCGACAAGGAAATCAGACATTTTCAAAGTAAAATAGAAGGAAAATGAAATGCTGAGGGAGTTTGTATCCCGATTTCAAATGGAACGCATAGAGTTGCCACCGGTCACGGATGATTGGCCGTTCAAGATTTTACTCATAGATTGAATGAATGAATTTCGATAGCATCACGTCAGCTGAAGCAAAATTTGATCATGTATCCAGCAGTGACTTGGGCCGATGTACATAATCGGTACCAATCGAAGATCAGGGTCGAGGATGACCAATTAGGAACTCTTTACGGTTCAGTGTACCCAAACAGATCAGTAGCTAAAAATCATAGGGATGTCGATAGGGAGCCACAATTGAACAAAGATCGATACCAACCGTAAATCGCAGATCGCAAGAACAACGGCCTGGGACGCAATTCTGCCTGAAATGATCGAAGAAGTGATCGAGGAGAGAATTCTCGCAGACTTATGAGAAAAAATGGTTTTGATAAATATGCTTATCCTACAGAGGCACCTCGTCGGAACATAATTTTAGTATCGACGCATCTGGCATTGTATCGGCGATCAGAAGAGTCAAAGATACTAGATGGCCCAGGCCCATACATACCGATCTTTCCCAAAGAAACCCCAATTTGATGTGCAAATATCATGGCACGCATGGCCATAGGAACGAGGATTGCAGGCAATTAAGAGAAGAGGTAACCCGTCTATTCAATGAGGGCCACCTTCGAGAGTTCCTAACCGATCGAGCCAAGAATCATTTCAGAGAAAGGGACGCCAACAGGAAAAATGAACAGGAGGAGGCGCAACATGTAATCCAATGATCGTCCGCGGGGTCGATATTCCAAAAGGGCCCATATTCAAACGCACTAAAGTATCGGTTACTAGGGAAAAATAGACTCGAGATTATGTGCCAGAAGGCATCGTTTCATTCAACGACGAGGAAGTAGAAGGAATTTCACAACCTCACAATGACGTTCTGGTAATTTCTATCTTATTAAATAAAGTTCAAGTTAAGTGTGTTTTAGTGAATCCAGGTAGCTCAACAAATATCATCCGATCGAGGGTCACGGAGCAGCTCGGCCTACAAGATCAAATTGTGCCCGCAGATCGGGTCTTGAACGGTATCAATATGGCTAGCGAGACAATTACATGAGAGATCATCCTACCAGTGAACGTGGCCGGAACTATCCAAGATACCAAGTTACACGTAATCGAGGGCGACATGAGGTACAACGCCCTACTCGGGAGGCCCTAGATTCACAATATAAGGGCAGTCCCTTCGACTCTCTACCAAATGATGAAGTTCCCGACGTTGGACGGGGTAAAGAAAAGTATTTGGGGAGCAGCATGCTGTAAAGGAAATGTTCGCGGTCGATGAGGTAATACCGATATCAGCACTGTCAACATCGGAAGGATCGGACATCAAAGGGAAACAGGAAGCCAAATAGCAATCACAGCCACCAGCCTCGACTGAATTAGGGAAGCAGGAAATAAAGGGGGAAGAGGATGAAGATTTTTTGACCCCTCGAACCTTCATTGTTCTTGAAGAATTCGATGCCATCAAATCAACGGTCGAAGAGCTGGAACAGGTTATATTGATCGAGTACCTGCCCGAGCGAAAGGTATACCTGGGGACGGAGTTAAACCCCGAACTTAGGAAAAAACTTATTAAATTCTTTATCGATAACATAAATTGTTTTGCTTGGTCCCACTTAGACATGACGGGATCCCACCAGAGATAACAACACATCGATTTAGCCTGGACCCAATGTTCAGGCCGGTGAAGCAAAAAAAAGGCCCTAGTCCGAGGTAAAGCACGCATTCATCAAGGACGAGGTAACTAAACTTCTCAAAATAAGGTCCATTCGGGAGGTAAAATATCCCGAATGGTTAGCCAATGTAGTAGTAGTCCCTAAAAAAGGGAACAAACTTAGGATGCGTGTATATTATAAGGATTTGAACAAGGCATGCCCCAAAGATTCTTTTCCATTACCTAACATCGATCGCATGATCGACGCCATGGCCGGCCACGAGATCTTTAGTTTTATCGACACCTATTCCGGGTACAATCAAATTCAAATGAACCCAGAGGCCAAGAAAAGACTTCATTTATCACCAAGTATGGAACATATTGTTATAACGCAATTGCCTTTGGGATAAAAAACGCAGGAGCTACCTACCAACGCCTAGTAAATAAAATGTTCGAAGAACATATAGGTAAGTTGATGGAAGTATACATTGATGAAATGCTAGTTAAGTCCCCGCGCGCAGAAGACCATTTGACACATTTGCAAGAAAATGTTCGAGATATTAAGGAAATACAACATGAAGCTCAACCCCGAAAAATGTGCTTTCGGAGTCGATTTAGGAAAATTCCTTGGATTCATGGTGTCGAATCGAGGGATCGAGATCAACCCCAATAAAATCAAGGTTATCGAAGACATCACTGTTGTGTACAACGTTAAATCCGTACAAAGGCTGACGAGACGGATAGTTTCCTTAAGCAGATTCATCTCGAGATCGTAGGATCGGAGCCACAGGTTCTTCTCTCTACTCAAAAAGAAGAACGATTTTGCCTGGACGCCGGAATGCCAACATGCATTAGAAGAATTGAAACGATTCCTCTCGAGCCCACCATTGATCCATCCTCCAAAGGCAGATGAAAAACTCTACTTGTACTTGGCAGTCTCAAAAATCACGATAACTGGTGTACTAGTTCGAGAAGAGCAAGGTACGCAATTTCCTGTTTATTACGTAAGTAGAACTCTAGGAGAAGAAGAAACTAGATATTCACACTTAGAGAAATTGTCACTTGCTCTAATAAGCGCATCTAGGAAGCTAAAATCGTATTTACAATGTCACCCCATATGTGTATTAACCACTTACCCCCTTCGTAATGATTTGCATAAGCCCGAACTGTCGGGCCCATTGGCCAAATGGGCCGTCGAACTCAGTGGGTACAATTTCGAATATCAACTCCGAACGGCCATCAAGTCTCAAATTCTATTAGACTTCGTGGCCGATTTCACGCCAACCCTCGTACCCCAAGTCGAAAAGGAAATTTTGTTAAAATCGGTACATCATCAGGGGTGTGGACCCTTTTCACAGACGGCGCTTCGAATGTGAAGGGGTCCGGGCTAGGCATCATCTAAAGCCGCCCATGAGCGATACTATTAGATAATCCATCAAAACTTCTAAGTTGACTAACAATGAGGCCGAGTACGAGGCCATGATTGCAGGTCTCGAACTAGCAAAAAGCTTGGGAGCGGAAGTCATCAAAACCAAATGGGATTCCCTGCTGGTAGTGAACCAAGTAAACAAACCTTCGAGGTTCGAGAGGATAGAATGCAAAGGTATTTGGACAAGCTGCAGGTGACTTTAAACCCTCAAAATAATGGACTTTGCAGCATGTACCTCGAGAGCAAAACAGTGAAGTCGATGCCCTTGCAAATTTGGGATCATCAGTCGAGGACAACGGAATCGGCTCCGGAACTGTTGTTTAACTCTCAAAATCTGTAATCGAGGAAGGTCACGCTGAGATAAACACTACAAGCTTAACTTGGGATAACTGAAAAACGAAAATCTCCCATCGGACCCTAAATAATCGAGGGCTCTACGAACAAAAGTTGCTCGATTCACATTGGCTGAAGATGGAACATTGTACAGAAGGATGTTCGATGGACCATTAGCAGCATGTTTGAGACTAGGGTACACCGATTATGTCCTACGAGAAGTTCATGAAGGTACTTGTGGGAACTACTCCGGTGCCGAATTGCTAGTTCATAAAATCATGAGAGCAGGATATTATTGGGATAGAATGGAAAATGACACTAAGGAGTTTGTTCGAAAATGTGATAAGTTTCAAAGACACGCACCAAAGATCCACCAGCCCGGAGAACAACTTAATTCGGTCTTGTCCCCATGGCCATTTATAAAATGAGGTATGGATATCGTCGGCCCTCTGCTATCGGCCCCAAGTAAAGCTAAATTTATTTTATTTATGACTCACTATTTATCTAAATGGGTTGAAGTACATGCCTTCGAGAAAGCCATAGAAAAAGAAGTTATAAACTTCATCTGGGATCACACCATATGTCGATTCAGGATACCTGTCGAGATCGTACGCGATAATGGAAAGTAATTCATCGGCAGCAAGGTAATGAAGTTTCTCGAAGATCACAAAAATAGAATCTTATCGACACCATATTATCCCAGCGGAAATGGGAAATCCAAATCGACGAACAAAACCATCATTCAGAATCTGAAGAAAAGGCTGAACGACACCAAGGGAAAATGGAGAGAAATTCTACCCGAATTCCTTTGGGCATATCGAACAACGTCGAAGTCCAGTGGGGGGCAACACCGTTCTCCTTAGTATATGGCTCTGAAGCCTTGATTCCAGTTGAAGTCGGGGAACCCAGCACTAGATTTCGATACATAATGGAAGAATCAAATCACGAGGCTATGAATACTAGCCTCGAACTATTAGATGAAAAATGAGAAGCCGCCCTCATCCGAATGGCCGCGCAAAAACAACGAATCGAAAGGTATTATAATCGAAGGACCAACCTTCGCCACTTAAGAATCGGGGACTTGATCCTGAGGAAAGTCACTATCAATACTCGAGACTTTAATGAAGGAAAACTTAGACCTAATTCGGAAGGACCCTATCAAGTCCTCGATATCGTTGGAAAGGGGTCCTACAAGTTAGGCATGATAAACGGCGAGCAACTACCAAACAATTTGAACATCTCACTCCTCAAGTGATATTACTGTTAAGGTATGACCTCCTTCCTTTTCATTTACATTTTACGCTAACTTGTTTTCAGGTGTTCGAGCAAAAATATCGGAGTTATCATCAAGCAGGAAGATATTAGGACCCTAAAGCACACGTTGCACTCTTTTTCCCTTCAACCGGTTTTTATCCCAAATGGGTTTTTCCAGTAAGGTTTTTAACGAGGCAACCATCATTCGTGCTTACTTAGAGTATACGAGGTATCCTTACATTCAACCTCGAATACAGGAGGGCATCACCCTCGGATGATTTAGTTTAAAGGAAAAATACTTCATGTCAGAAGGGTCTCGATAGGAAAACTTTGTAATGGTCCAAACGGTCGAATGAACCGTGTCCATATAGGTCAGTCGAGCCTCAACGGCAAAACATGTATGCATGTATGAACTATTCAAAGAAGTACTTTTCCTTATCAAATATCCGGTGCTTCAATAAATTTTTTCTACTTTACAATTTCCATACTTATGATTTTTTATGAAAAATGGCTCAAGGGCCGAAGTACAATTACACCTCGAACGATCGACCCCCTGCTCGGGGACTGCTATCGAAAATCAACATATTCAAATTATCTAAACTCGAAACCATAAGACCTCAAAGAGGAATCCATCGATTTATAGGCCAAGGCCATCATTCTCGGGGACTAACACTTCGAACAAGTTCGAAGTGTTATCGGGAAATAAGCCCAAGAGGCATACCCAAAGGCTACAGGAAATTAACACAGCTTAGAGACGTCCGAATCCCGCAATAAAAACAGGCTTCGAATTCTTTAAAAATCGGTTAAAAAAGGCTACCCTCGGCAAAATAATCAAAGGGCTTCGATAATATCAGCCCTCGAAAAACCTTAAGAGGTATCAATTTGTTCAAACACAAATTTGTGCTAAGGCACAAAAGATAAAGGGGTTTCGATCAATATCAAACCCTCAAAAAGCCCAATGGATAAAAAATACATGCTAAGGCATAACAAAATTTTACAAAGTCTTTAAGCCGAAAGAGGGAAAAAGGCCATTCTTTTACGGCAATATTGGCCCGATTCAAAGAGCCTAAGGGCCAATACACTTTGAGTTCGAGAACACGTTCTCACTCGATTAGAACCTAAGAGTTCCACTATCTCGAGTTCGAATAAAAACCTACTCGACTACAGATCGAGGAGTCATTATTCAATACAAACCTAAGGTTTCTATTGCTTCGGGTTCAAGTTTTCCTCGAACTTGACTATAAAAGTTGTTTTATTATAACTTCGATCAGGTCATCCAAAACCGAAGTCCTAAACATATTATTAAAGGCATAAAAATGTGCTGAAATTTCACAAGGCACAAGAGAAATATTTTATTTTATATTTGAACAAAAATATGTATAAAAGACCGACAAAGATCTTACAAAAAAAAAAAGGAAAAATACAAATCCTAACTATGCTCGGGGGATATTTCCCCCTCGGGGGCAGTTTCTTCTTCGGTCCCCTCGCCGATATCGGACAGTCTTGGATGCCTTCGTCATCATCATCGCCATCATCATCGGAGGAGGCAAGCAGCATGGCATCAGCTTCATGCACAGTTGCCTGTGCTATCTCCTCAGAGAGGTCAAACCCTCGAGCATGGATTTCATCGGAGGAGGCAAGCAGCCTGAGCCGAGCTTTTCTTCCTGGAACTTCGAAGTTGATCTTCGGCTGATGATAGTTGGGTTGAGGCAGCCTCTTTCTCCGCAGCAAGGCAGTCCATGCCTTCTTTGCGCTGATGGCATTCAACTTTAACTTGATCGACTTCCCTCTGGAATAGCTCGATCTTCTCAATCTTTTACTGCAACTGAGACATCAAAATGTTACCCTCCACCTTTGAATTAAATCTGTATTTTTTCAAAAGGACAGTTACCTGCTCGTTCAGTTTGGCCTCCTCCTTACGAGCCTTGTCCAATTCTGCTCGAAGGTCCCTGAGCTCTTCATCCTTTTGCCCCCAAAGGAGCTTAAGAGCATTTCTCTCCTCCAAAGTCTTCTGGAGCTCGGCCTCACATTGGATCAGATCTGCTCGAGACTTAGAAAAATCTTATATGAGAAGAAAATAAGTTAGACTGGAGGAGGGAAATGAAAAAATAATTACAACAATTAATACTTACTCGAGATAGAAGACGATTGGCCTCTTCAAAGAGGGTGGACGCATCATTAAGGTCAGAGGTATCATCGACCGCGGTAAAGCAATCCTGAAAGGGATCCTCTTCACTAGGGACTCGGCCTATGTTGGGGGTCCTCATGGCCCGAGCCTCTCTTATTGCCTCCTCAGAGTAAGCCGGTAGAGAAGGTGAATGACCTACTGTCACTGCCCCGAAGGAGTCACTCGGGGCGCTCTGATCAGCTCTCGGGGTCTTAGAACTGGCCCCCTCCGATATGTTCGTTGATGGTCGAGGGACAATCTCGACCTCAGGCGATTCGGGGCCTTCACCCTAACTTTTCTTCAAAGCCTCCTCATCATGAGACTGGATCTTTACAACCGCCTACGATTTTGAAGGATTGGAGACCTCCGCAGTCATCCTTGGTCGAATTACCAAAGCCGATAAATCACCCTATTTTTCTTCTTCTTCTTCTTCTTCTTCTTCTTCTTCTTCTTTTTCTTCTTCTTCTTATTCTTCTTCTTCTCTTAGCCTTTGGACCGATTCTATAGTGAGAGGAATGATTTTACTCCTGGTCCTTCGAGCTGGGTCCTTATTGGGTTTGGGGTCCTCAGACGACGAGACCCCCTTCCTCTTATTATCTTTCCCCAGTTTCGGAACCGGGGACTTAGTCTCTTCCTCGCCGCTCGGAGGCCTCAAAACCGCGTCCTTATTCAGTCCTGCACAAAAGGAAACTTGGTGAGAAAATAAGTATGGTTGGCTACTCAGAAATAAGGAAGAAAAACTCAACGTGATTCTTTGCCTCCCATTTGACCTTTGCCAGGTCACACCAATAGCGCTCAGCATGAGATAAAGTTGAGGCCAACTTCCAAACCAGTCCTCGAGGTCAGGGAGCACTCGAGGCATCCAGGCAACCGCCGCATGACAAACGAAGATGTTAGATAAAGCAAAAATAGGAACATGAAAATTGATGAGTGAAAGGTTACTTACGCTCGGGGTTTCACTTCTCGGGGAATGGCATTTCTTTCTTTGGGATGAGGTCATAGGTCCTCACCCGAAAAAATCGGCTCATCCAACCCCGGTCCTTGTCCTCATCGATACTCGAGAAAATAGCTTTGGTAGCTCGATGTTGAAGCTTGATCAACCCTCGAAAGAGTGGGGGTCGATATAGTCTCATGAGATGGTTGAGGGTGAACAACAGCCCCTCGATTTTGCTGGAGAAGAACCGGAGCATGAATACGATGCGCCAGAAAGAGGGGTGAACTTGGCCGAGGGTCACCTGGTACCTCTTGCAGAAATCAATGATGACTGGGTCGAGGGTACCCAACGTGAAAGGGTAAGTGTAAACACTTAAAAACCCCTACACGTGGTTGTAATCCCTTTTTACCTCATCGAGGTGTCCCGCCTTTATTAAGCAGATGTATCTCGACACGTGCTCACATCGGCCAGGGACCGATGTGGGGTTCTCAACTTTAAAATCGTACTTCAGAACGTACGGGTCGGGAACATACTCGCTAGGTTGCGGTTCCTCCGGAGTTTTGTCATCGGTCGGCCGGGAAGAAGAGGGGGAGGCTTTCTCCTTTTGCAAAACGGTTTTGGATGTTTTCGCCATTAACTCAAGTAGAAGGAAGCGGAAAGAGTTGAAATTTGGTGGTTTGAAACTAGCAAAGTCGGCTCAAAGAGTGATGAAAAGAAAGATATGGAAAGAGTTTAAAACTTGGGAGAATTCATGAAGATGAAAGTAAAAAAATTTGATTCAACAAAAGAGTCCATATTTATAGAACTACCGTGACGGTTCGACGGTGCTAGTGGCTGACCGCCCACTAACGAGCTAATGATTTGGAAATTGTACCGACGGGACGTTTCGGTCACCTCCATCGCTTACGTCACATGGATGACATTATTTTTTATCGAGGTCATAAGAAAGTCGAGGCTCAAGTCATTTCTTATTATTTTATTTTAAGAAACGAGGGGACTATCTGTACACGGTAGAAATCGGGGCTACCTGATTTCACTATTTGGTCAAGATAGGAATGTCACGTCGAAGAGCTAGGACGTCGAGTCCGAAATCGAAGCCTTTTTTCAGATCGAGGTCGACATCAATCGAGGCCAGAAAGAGACAGACTCCGAGTAACATCGGCATAACTTTATAACGGAAAGGGAGAGATATTTGCGATTGGTTGAGGGTTGTGGCGTGAATCTCGAAACGGATCAATCTATGACGGTTAATCAGCTGTTAATATGATTTCCTACTGTAATTAGAAATGTACCTTAATTAGGACTGTAGACATGTAATTTTTGACCCTCCCCGAAATTTTAACATATTAGCGTTTAAATATTTAGTTTAAGTCTAATATCGCTATTTTAACTAGTTTTGGCTCTTTTACTTTATCACAAAAATAAAAATTACAAAAATAGTTTCATTAATGTTTTGTAGTCATACTAGCTTACTAGGATTTTTATTTTTATATAATCTTGAAAAAAGTACCAAAATAGTTTCACAATATAATATTATTTATTTTAATTAATTAGAATTAGTTTTATATTATAAATTTTATATCATTTTTAGAAGGAAGAGTGAATTTTTTGGTTGATTTACCCATTTTAATGAAAGAGGTCCAATTTTTAGTCTTTAGCCCAATTTTCGGCCCAATTATCATAAGCCCAATCTTCTTAGCCCAATACCCATCTCCCTACTCGTTAAAACAACCCTAACCTCATTTCAACGGAGGAGATCAACGTCGTTTCCATCCTGTCCAGACAGAAAAGTCGGACCCACCCTCATTTCAACCCTAGCAGCGCCGCCTCCGTTCTTCACCCTCTCATCTACGCTTCACGCACATACACTCAGTCACACACACAGAATACGCATTCATTCATCTTCACACTATTCACTCTCACTCACTCTCATCCTCACTCGGTACATCTCATCTTCAAAAGCTAAAAAATAGAATTTTAAAATTTTAAAATTTAAAAACTCAAATATCAGATGTGAGCAGTGAGATACAAAACTTCAACCAAAAAAAGGGAATCGCACAGCTGCTGCAAAATCTCTTCTTCTGCCTTCGTTTCCTGTTTTTTTTTTTTTTTTTAAATGTTCGATTGAGCTCTAGAGTTTGCTGTTTACTGTTGGAATTGTTGCTGAGCTGCAGTTGAGTTGGTTTCTGCCTTTATTTGGTTCATTTCATTGTTCAATTAGGTCAGTTCTCAATTTCCTCGTATTGGGTTTTCCCTAAATGATTAAAAACGGTTGAATTCCTATTTAGTTTACTTTCTATTTGTCCAAGTACGATTTCTACTGATTTGCTGTGTAATGAATGTGTATTTAGTTTCCATTTGAACGAAACAGTGAATCAACTCAAAATGAGATGTTTATGTGAATTACTCGATACATGCTCTCAATTAGGACACTGTTATTAGTTAATTGAATTTGCTATAACGTGTTGGTTTGAACTCGAAACTCAAATTAATAAGAACTAGCATATTCCGTGTCTTTATTTGGATTATTCATGTGTTGTTTAATGAGGCAACTAAAGCAATTTGTGTAGATGTGCTAATTGTTTCTCTCGTTCTTGGAGTCTGTTGGAAACTCGGTTCCTGATACCATTTCTGAAATGGATTGAAAATTAAATACCTCCTTGATTGCCCAGATTAGAAGTTCTGATAATTGATAAACACTTGGACCTACAGTAGTCTCACATTAGCTTTAGGAAAATAATCTATGAATATTCGTAGTTTGCTTTAGTCCCAATTAAATTATCGTGGCCATGGCTACGCTCCCGTGGCATGATCGCGATACATAAATCTCCTTCGAGTGTGCGTTTCACGTGACTCGACCTTATAATTTCAATAATAATAAAAATAAGTATGTGGTAGATCATGAGTACGACTCCCGTGACGTGATTTGCACTGTACATAAAAACAAACGAGTGCGCGACATCGCGATTTGTTCAAATAACTTTCGTAAATCACGGACCTCTTATAATTAAATATTGAATTAGGAAATCAACTTGTGAGCATTTTATTTTGTTTTAGGAGCAATTAATAAATAATAAATTATCGTGACTATGGGTATGATTCTCGTGGCATAGTCATAGATACGTAACTCCAAAATTCGAGTGCACGTTGACGTGGCTCGACCCCTAATTTCAAATAATTAAAATAAACATGTTGTAGCATGGGTACGGTTCTCGTGACATGATTTGCGATGTATACAAAATAACAAGTGCGCGACATCGCGACTTGTTTAAATAAACTCCTTAATTGTTTAAAATATTTAAAAGCGGCTAAAAAGTAAAAAGGTTAAAATGCACAATATGGTTGAGCGACTGTGCTAAAATTACGGAACCGGGGAATGCCTAACACCTTCTCCCGGGTAAAAAGAATTTCTTACCCGAATTTTTGTGATCCGCAGACTGTAATACAGAGTCAAACTCCTCGATTCGGGATTTTAACCGGTGACTTGGGACACCATAAATTATTCAAGTGGCGACTCTGAATTTGAATAAATAATCCCGTTTCGATTAATGTCATTTTAATTGAAAAAAATTCTCTAATCCCCATTGGCGGAAAAAAGAGGTGTGACAAGGACTTCTCTGTTATATAAAGAGGAATTCCATTCATTTGTAATCATCATTGCTCACTGAGAAAAATATATACAATCATTTCTTTCTTGCTTGCTACTTTACTTAGTGTCCATCTGAGTATACTACATCACCTCGAGGTTACTTTGGTTCGAGATCGAGGCTTAACTTATATACATGTATGATTTATTGTACAGTCTAATTTGTCTATTTGTTTTCTCGTTTATCAATTGGTATTGGACGAAATCACATATCTTTAAAACCACAATATAAATTTAATTATTATCCAAATTTTAAGGTGAACAATTGTATTATTTTTTGTCATTTAATCCATATGTCACTCACTAGCAGTTTGAAGAATATGCATATAATATTACAAAGAAAAAGTAAAGTACGAGGGAGAGTACCAGAACTTCTTGTTTCCGAGGGTGAATCTATCAAATTTGATCAATCATTAACGAGTAATCCTAATGTAGGTGGATTTGGTCAGGGAGATGCAAAAATACTACTTCAAGATCCATTACATGTATTATTATTAAGGTAGGATGAAGTGTAAATTAGAATTATAGTAAGAGCATGATGAGAAAAAAAATACAGGTAATGACCATACCAAATTGATCTTTTCATCATTACGTAACAACTTATTTAACGATACAATATAATAAAACTAAATATCAATTAAAATAAATATTATATCTAAAGCAACAATACGATACGATACAATGTATAACAACCATCCAAACAAATTGTTAATCCTACAGTGACATCCATAATATGATGAATTAACATGTGAGTATTTCTGATTAATTTTAACACTTCCTCATGAAGCGTTCTTCATTTTAAATTATTACACTCTGTGACACTTTCATATTTTTAAAATAATATTTTAAGTATTTTTATGCACGCCGTGACAAGTAAAATATTAATTTTTGGAAAATATATTGGCATGCGAATTCATACTACTGTTTTGGAACTTGGGAGACAGACGAATAAATATGATCACAGAAACACGGTGTTAGAATTCTCGTTTATTAACGTTAATAATGTTAAAAACTTGTTTGAATGCGTCCCACATCTTGTTTTACAAAAAAATATTATTATTATTATAATCTATTATCTCCGTCCCATTTTTATGTAATAGCATTTGAATTTCGAGAGTTAAATAAATTATACTTTGACCATAATTTTTTATATGCCTTTTAAATATGAGATGAAAAGTTTAAGAATCAATTATTTGAAAAGGTTGTGGTAAGAGATTAACATGTGATGAGTGTGTTACTGCCTAATATTAAAGTAGAAAAGGGTAGAGGGACGGACCATTTCATTTGAAAATTATCTTTTCCTCTCTTTTTATTATCAGGGCATATGAATTGGAATGGTACGTGGAGTAGCTACTCATTTAGCTGCATTATGCTTCATGATTTGGAGAACAACTTGGGATGAAGAGGCGTAATAATATAAATTTAAGATTTTAAATTTTAACCAAATTTTCTATGTTAAAAAAAACTTAATTTTGACAAGTTGCATTTGATGTTTTATTTACGGGTTGATTTTATATATGGTATCTTATTTTATTGAACTAAAGCCACTAATTATTTTTTGCATACAATTATGGCTTTTTTTTATTAAAGCCATATAACAATGTTTTCTTATACAAGAGTTTTACCAATTCATACAAATATCATAATTCCCGAAAAATACAACTTTTTGATGCAATATTTTTTGCTTCATATTTTTTAAATCTAATAAATATTGATCCAATTAAAAGAGTCTGAATTGTTTTTTAGTAACTCCTATGTATATGATAGTAACTTTGCATTCTGCTGAAAATACCTATTGGCAAGCTTGAAATTAGTTTACGAAAATTAGAGAATTCCCTCCATTATGTACGAGGAATTTCTTCCATTTGGATGTCTTACACTGGATGGCTCTATTGCATGAGATGGCGGAGCTAAGGGGAGGAAGTTGTTAAAAAATTATACTTTAAATAGAGAAAAGTAATTTAGGTTATAAATTAAAACTTTAACTGTTGAATCTCCCTTACATTAGGAAAAAGTCATGTGAAGTGGCAAAGGGGGTTCGGAATTAATTTAATTTACAAGTTCAATTGAAATGGGCGGTTCAACTGATTTTAGGTGGGTCAAAATGGCTTGAGTTAATGACCCTCCCAAAAGCTACGGTCGGAAATGGGTTGAGTCAAAATTGGCTGAAATTTAAGTCATAGCCCATGTAGCATGCTCATGTTGTTGGATTTTAAATCATAAATTATTCGGACTATATTAAATTCAAAAAATAGTCCAAGTAAATATTATGGCTGATACAATTGGATTGGTCATGTAAATCCAAATATATTGGGCTACAAAAGATTAGCCCATTTTATTAGCCCAATGTCCAAATGACTATTAGCCCATCTTAAAGCCCAGACTCATGCCACGTGTAGCGATCCAAGTCAAAGGAACGAGCCAATAAAAATACGCCACGTGCCAAATGATGTGGCAATCCAAGTCAAATAAATGATCCAATAAAATCGTACCACGTGTCAAGAAAGGGTGACATACCAAGTCAAATCAACAACTAGTAAAGTTGTGTCAAGTGTCTAGATGGTATTGGTCAGTTCAAACGGACCAATCAAATCGCGGAGCCACACCACTCTCTGCAACTATAAATAGAGGTCTTTATAAAGCTAGAAGACACCATAAGTGATAACAAGAAGCAAGCAGAAAGCTCGTGAATCAAACACAACAAATTTCTCTACAAGCTACAAGTTCAAGCACTTAAGCACTCAAGCTACAAGTTCAAGTTCAAGATCAAGAACGAAGCTAAATCACATACCAAGGCGTTCAAGATCAAATTACTTATTCGTGATCAATCCAATTCAAGCTCAAGAAGGGAATTCACGGCCAAGCTTTACAAGCCTTTGAATCAAAATCAAAATCAAGCTCATCAAGATAGTTTATATTCTTGAAGAATCAGAGGAAGACCATAGAGATTGTAACACTTTCATTTATTAAAATCAAATACTACATTTGTTACGCAATTTTCCAGTCTTGATTATTTATTTTTCTCGACGCGAAATTTGTTGTTACAAATTTCTGGCACGCCCAGTGAGACCATCTCTACTTCTCATCTCTTCATACCAAATTTCAAGAACACCAGAATGGCTCCTAAGAAGATCAACTTCAAACTCACTACTGCTAAGGCTACGGATTCCAAGTTTTCATCTGATGTTGAAAACTTGCTGGAAGCTACTATGGAAAGCGTAGGACCTGTCACTAGGAACAACGCAAACTTGCTGGGACAACAAGCATTTCAAATGTCGTTTGCATCAGTTCCTATCTTTGATTTTCGATACTCAAAGGGGGTAAGATCATTTCCAACTGAATTGGAAGAAGGAGGAACATTATTGAAATTGTTGAAAAGACATTGGCTCTACTTAGCCATCTAGATCTAAGAATCTCATCATACAAGATGATGATGATGATGATGATGATGATGATGTCTTGATCACTGGATCTGCTCCAATCATTCCACGTGAGTTGTTCCACTAAAAGTATGGCATAAGAAAAAATCCATGCTTTGCCCCACCATCCATAACGGTTATCCAAGCAATGGTGACTAACACTTCAACTGATGAAGAACAACTCACAAATTTAACAAAGGCAATTGAATGGTTAACAAAGCATATGCAAGATCAAAATAATCAAATTGTCAAGCTGACAGATAGAGTTGAAAGTATGATGGAAGGAGATTCAAGTCATTCCCCTAGAAAGCTCCCTATGATGCAAGATCAAGGAGACTCATCTGCAAGGAAGACGACGACTTCTACAGAACTTCAGATTTTATCTGACGGGGTTATTCCCATTAATCAATTGAAAAACTTCAGCATGGGAACCATCAAAGATAAGTACGATGTTGCTTCCAAGTGTTCTATCGCATATGTGAAGCCATACACTACGAGAATTGATAGTTTGAAGATGCATGCATGTTATCAACCCCCAAAATTTCAATAATTTGATGGTAAAGGTAATCCAAAGCAACACATTGCACTTTTTGTTGAAATTTGTTCTAATGCAGGAACCTATAGAGATTAACTTGTCAAGGAGTTTGTTCATTACTTAAAAGGAACTGCTTTTGATTGGTACACTGATCTCGAGGCTAGTTTCACCAATAGTTGGGAGTAAATTGAACATGAATTTCTCAATCGATTCTATAGCACAAGGTACACTATAAGTATGGTTGAACTCACAAACACGCGTCAATGGAAGGATGAACCAGTTATTGGTTTCATTAATCGATGGAGGAATGTGAGCCTCAACTGTAAGAACAGACTTAGTGAAGCTTCTATAATAGAAATGTGTATCTAAGGAATGCATTGGGGACTTTGCTACATCCTACAGGGTATCAATCCTAAGTCTTTTGAAGAATTGGCTACTCGTGCTCATGATATGGAGTTAAGTATGTCTTCAAGTGGAAATTAAGGGCCACCTGCTTATGAACCTCAGAAAGTGAAGGATAGACAAGAAATAAATAAATGAGGTAAGTTCGTGCCAAAGTATGAGAGCAAGGAATCAATGAATGTTAATGCCTCCCCAATTAAAGTCACTAAAAAAATGAGTAAGAAGCAAAGTGTGAAGACAACGTCCTTGCAGGATAAAGTTGTCCAAAAGTTAACTCTGAAGGAAATGCAAGCGTCCATTCTTGGACTCCGATGTCCCAACAATTTTTGAAGAACTCCTTGAGTTGAAACTCATTGAGTTACCCGAAATGAAGCGGCCAGCCAAAGCTAGAAGGACTAATGATCCAAATTAATTCAAGTACCATCGGTTGATTGTCTCCCCTATTGAAAAGTGCTTTATCTTCAAGGAGAAAGTCATGGACTTGGTCGCTGAAGGAAAAATTGTGCTTGAGGATGAGAAAGACAGTTCGAATCAAGTCTCTTTCGTTTTTGGTTCACTTGATCCCATTGTCCTTTGCAATTCTGTCAAAGTACATGAATGTGATGGCGTCCAAACTGCATCATCACAAAATATGATTAAATTTGGTGACTTTGAACCTATCGATGTGAGCAAACCATTATTTTCCATATAGTTTATAAACTAATAGTGGAGGAAAAATCTCAAGAGGAAGTGAATCACGTGATGGTAAAACTGATGATGAAGGTTGGATTCTTGTGACTCGGCAGAGATGCTGCAAGACAAGTTCACAAAGGGAGTCAAGTAAGCTATTGACTATGGAAAAAGTGGTGAAAATACACAAGAAGAAAATGATAAAGAAGAATTGGAAGAAAATAAAAATGGAGGAGAATCACTATCAAAGGCCACAACGCCAGTGACATTGGATGAATTCCTGCCAAGCTGGTTACACTCGCAAGCTTCCTGTGAATATATCAAGGTCTCATGCTGTAAGGTATATAAAGAAGAGACAGAGAAGGAAGATCCATCATCGTTGTCGCCTCCCTTGTCTGAAAAACTCACTGGGAATTCTGAAGAAGTGGACATTTGTGATGCAAAAATCACATTTACTAATGATGATCTTTTGCTTGGTGAAACACACCATAATCGTCCACTATTTATGGTTGGCTTTGTGCCGGAACAGAGAATAAGTTGAATTTTGATTGATGATGCATTTGGCATCAATATTCTCCCAATTCATACTGTCAAAGAGCTTGACATACCGATTGATGAACTATGTGAAAGTCGTTTGATGATTCAAGGGTTCAATCAAGGAGGGCAAAGAGCTATAGGGGCCATCAAATTAGAAATCACTATGGGAGATATGCGTTCGAGTGCATGGATGCACGTGATTGATGCAAAGACCTCATATATCTTGTTAGGAAGGCCATGGATACACGATAACAAAGTGGTTTCATCCACCTATCATCAATGCTTGAAGTACTTTGAAGATGGGTCGAAAAGAAGATAGGTGTTGATGATAATCCCTTTACCGAGGTTGAATCATACTTTGCTGATGCAAAATTCTACTTAAAGAATTATGGCTTGATGTTGCCCAAATTCACATCACTACTTGGTATTGTGAGGTGGTCGATGTAATTAAAAATACCCAACGCGAGTCGGGGTCGATTCCACAGAGATCTTTATTGTGGGATTAGGTATATACCTAGTCTAGTGTATGATGTGCCTAAGATTTCACTTCCACATATTCAGTTGTTGTTTCTACTTCTAACTTTTATGCTAATGCTTGAGATTGTAAAGCTAAGGGACAATATTTTTGGTTTTGTTGTTTTTTCAAGTTATGAAGGATCTAGGACTGCGACTTCCGCCTAGTTGGTTACCTAACGGATTGAGAGATTTAGGGAATATTTGGTTGATCGAGATAAAATATAGCAATCACACGCTATTACTCACTCTATACCTCTCGGTAGTTCGAGTGATTTTTCCCAATTTGGCTTTCTCGAGTTCAAATGAGTATTTCACGAAACAAGTGATAGATGCTCAAGTCGGATCTTACTACCTCTAGATTCGACCCTTTAATTGGGGCTATCAATTTCTTGAGTTCACCCTAATTTCTTGTTAGCCAAGTTTTCCTAGACTTAGTCTCTCTTTCTCAAGTAGAAACTAAGTCAATTAGGCATGAATCAATGTTTGCAACCATCAATTCTTAAATTCAAGAAAGAATTAGGCTAAATATCATATACTCAATCATAAATAAGCCCCAAAACAATCACCCATTAGATACCCATACTAGGGTTGGGTCACAACCTTAGCTAAGGGTTTAGCTACTTATAGGCAAAAATGAGGAAATTAAATAAGAAACTAAGATTAAAATCATAATAGATGATTAAGAGAAGAAAATCTAATGTTAAAATGATACTCTATTACAAAGTTACCCAAAACAGTAAAAGAAAAACGACTCTATGTTCTCAGGTGCTCCAACTTAACCTAAAAATGACAAAAATATCTATTTATATCCAGCTAAAATTATTGGATAAAATTTCTCCTGCGGAGGTTGTGCGGCTACACAATTTTGTATGTGGTCCGCACTTTGAGGCTGACTTAACAGGGTGGCTTTCTCCGGTCGCATAAATCTGGGTGCGGCCGCACTTCCTCTGATTATGCAGACCGCACATTTATGAGTGCGGCCGTACTCTTGCTCTTGGGTTGGACATGGGCAACTTCTGCTGACCGCACATTTATGAGTGCGGCCTCACTTTCAGCATTCTGCGCCCGCACAATAATATTGCGGTCCGCACTTCTTCAGGCCTACAAAATACATCTCTCTGATTCTTGTCTTCTGCATCCGCACAATAATTGTGCGGTCCACACTTTGTGAAGGAAATCTGTCAGTGGCTCTTCACAGTCTACAGCCGCACACAGTATTGTGCAGTCCGCACTTTGGTCCTTTTAGCCTTGTTTTGGTCCTTGTCCAATTTTACTCATTCTTGAGTTGATTTTCATTTATTTGGCTTGTTTCTCAATATTCCTGCAAGAAATCACATTTCATTAGATCTCGAAAGTACCTTTAAGAATTTTTGAGCTAAAACATAAGTAAAAGAGAGCAAATAAGCAGTCAAAATCCCTACTTATCATGTCTCAAATGAGGTTAAGGTTGATGATGTGATGTTGACCAAAAGTGTTGCGAAGGTTGATGTCACAACTAGACGGTTGAAAAAGATTAGGTGCTTTATGATAGGAACAAGATGACTGAGTCATCTTCAATTAAGAAAGTGACTCATGTTCTTCGCTATGTCTCAAAGGCAAGGAAGGTTGAAGATCCATCTTCTGAACTACAAGGTAATGTGTTAGGAGACTTGATCCTTCCTATCAAGCGAATTGATGCAATCAAGTCGTCTACAAAGTTTCTTAAAGGGTTTGTCAAATCATTAAACCACAGTTCGCTTCTAAATCTAGCACTTCCTACAAAGCGCACAGATGAGGGCTTTGACCCAAATGCCTATAAGTTGTTAGCAAAAGCTAGATATGATCTCAATGAACCATTCAAGTTGGGAAAGCTACCGCCTGAAGCTTCAAACCCTACTCAAAAGATGATGATGGAGATAGGGTACTCACTGAAGCAATCACGTGAAGGTTTGGGTTACGAACAACCCCTCCAATCCGTATCTCCATTAAAAGGGCAAGTTGTAACTACATTACTGCTAAAGAAGTGTCTACGACGATTAATGAGAAGCCTTATGTGTTTGATCGACTTATGAAACAAAGGACCTTAGTCTTTGATAGGTTGGGACCAAAAAAGAAGGAAAACAATCATCATCGAAGTAATAGAAGGATTGGAGCACCTATCTTCACTAAAAAGGAGATTTTGACCACATACTGCCCAAGTCTGATTCCTTCTAGAATGAGGCGAGAGACCAAACTTATAGTTTCGTGCGGAGAGGTCCTCAAAGCAAAGGCTCATACTATAGGCTCATATCACCATTCATGACGAACAAAATGCTTCATCTTATACGGAAGTCAAGGAAAAGTGCCTTGATATTTGTGTATGTCATCACATATCTTTCACTGATTGTGATCCTCAAAAGGATGAAGACGCTAAAGATGCACCACTTGAGCTTGAAGAAGGGGTAAATACAACGGTTGATGCACTAAAAGAAGTCAATCTCAGAGTTGTTGAAGGTCCAAAGCCCACATATGTAAGTGCCTCTCTAACTGGTAATGAAGAGAGCAAATATATTAAGCTACTTACGGAGTTCAAAGACGTATTTGCTTGGAGCTACAAAGAAATGCCAGGTTTTGAACCCAAGGTGGTTGTTCATCATCTTGCTGTCAAATCATGTGCTCGTCCCATAAAGCAAGCACAACGTCGCTTCAGACCTGAACTGGTTCCCTTGATTGAAACCGAAGTTAACAAGCTTATTGAGGCTGGTTTTGTTCGTGAAGTTAAATATCCTATATGGATTTCAAGCATCGTCCCTGTAAGAAAGAAGACTAGTCAAATCCGAGTTTGTGTTGACTTTAGGGACCTAAATAATGCTTGTCCTAAAGATGAATTTCCTCTTCCCATCCCGGAGCTCATGATTGATGCCACGACTGGATATGAGACGATGTCTTTCATGGATGGTTCGTTATGATATAATCAAATTTTCATGGCACCAAAGGGTGAAGAACTTACTGCCTTTCGAAACCCTAAAGGTATATACTGCTACAAGGTAATGACTTTCGGTTTGAAAATGCTGGTGCTACATATCAACGTGCCATGCAAAAAAATTTTGACGACATGCTTCACAAAAATGTGGAGTGTTATGTTGACGACTTGGTTGTAAAGTCAAGGAAGAAAGTTGATCACTCACAAGATTTGAGGGTGGTATTCGAACGACTTTGAAGATACCATCGCAGAATGAATCCGTTCAAGTGCGCTTTTGGGGTTACTTCTGGAAAGTTCCTCAGTTTTATTATTCGACATCGAGGTATTGAAATTGATCAAGCTAAGGTGGATGCTATCTTGAAAATGCCCGAGCCTAAGGATATTCATGAATTAAAAAGTTTACAAGGTAAGTTGGCATATCTTAGAAGATTTATTTCGAATCTGGCTGAAATATGCCAACCATTTAGTCGCCTCATTAAGAAAGGGGTTCCTTTTGAATGGGACCTAGCTTGCAGAAATGATTTTGAAAGAATTCTTATATGATTAAACCTCCAGTACTGGCAGCCCCCATACATGGAAAGCCATTAATATTATACATTTCAGCACAGGAAAGGTCAGTAGGAGCGCTTCTGACTCAAGAAAATAATGAAGGCAAAGAAAATTCACTTTATTACTCAAGTAGGATGATGATGCCAAATGAGATCAAGTATTCACCTATTGAGAAGTTATGTTTGTCAATTGTCGTCTCTATTCAGAAGATGAAGCATTACTTCCAAGCTCACATTGTGCGACTCGTCTCAAGAGCGAACCCTATCAAGTTTCATGTCTAAACATGTCCTAAGTGATCGATTAGCAAGGTGGTACCTCCAATTTCAACAATTTGAAATTGTGTATGTTCCTCAAAAGGCGGTAAAAGGAAAAGCATTAGCAGACTTCCTAGATGACCATCCAATTCCAGATGATTGGGAGTTGTCTGATGAATTTCCTGATGAAGATGCAATGGTCATAAAAATTCAACCTCCTTAGAAGATGTATTTTGATGGCGCTGCTTATCGTGAAGGAGATAGCGTTGGAATAGTGTTTATCACTTCTCAAGGAGGAGTTTTGCCATATTCTTTCACTCTGACACAATGGTGCTCTAATAATGTTGTTGAATATCAAGCGCTCATACTTAGGCTTGAAAGGGCTGTGGATATGAAACAATTGCAACTACAAGTTTCTGGAGACTCCAAGTTAGTGATTAATTAGCTTTTGAGTAGTTATGAGGTTAAGAAGCCAAAGTTGGTCCCATATCACAAGTATGCTAAGAGAATGGTAAGTTGGCTTGGAGAGGTAACTATTAAACACGTGCCGAGAAAGGAAAACAAGAGAGCTGATATATTAGCAGCCTTAGCTTCGACATTATCTTTGCCTGATCAAACGCAATTTGTTGTTTGCCAAAGATGGGTAGTTCCTCCACCAAATGAGTACGAGGAAGAAGAAACAAAGTTGAGCATCTTGCTTCCGTTCTTGAGGTAGAAATTGATGATTGGCGACAATCATTGATTGATTATCTTTGTTATGGTATATTTCCATAAAATCCCTGAAGGCAGACAGAAATACAAAGCCCCTCGTTTTCTTTATTATAAGAATACGCTCTACAGACGATTATTTGATGGAGTGCTCTTATGTTGTTTGGGGGATAATGAATCCCTTCAAGCCCTGCATGAAGCACACTCTGGAATATGTAGTGCGCATCAATCTGGGCCAAAACTTCATTTCCACATAAAAAGAATTGGGTATTATTGGCCAACCATGGTGAAAGATCGTTTAGACTACGCTCAAAGGTGCAAAGCTTGCCAATTCCATGCTAACTTCATACATCAACCAACTGTTGCTTATTGGCCATTTGATGCTTGGGGTTTGGATGTTGTTGGTCCATTGCCAGAGTCTTCTGGTGGACATCTATACATTTTGGCCGCAACTGATTACTTCTCGAAGTGGGCTGAAGTTGTTTCTCTTAAGGAAGTAAAGAAGGAAAATGTAGCTAACTTCATTCGAGCCAATATTATCTATTGCTTTGGCATTCCTCGATATATATTGACCGACAATGGTAAGCCATTTGATATTAAGTTGATGCATAAAATATGTGATCTTTTTGTCTTCAAGCAACGCAATTCCTTCATATATTATGGTGCTTCCAATGGACTTGCTGAAGCATTTAACAAGACGTTCGGCAACTTGTTGAAGAAGGTTGTCTCTAAGTCTAAGAGAGATTGGCATGATAGAATGGAAGAAATTGAATAAAACTCGAGATTTTAAAGCAGAAATTGAATAAGATTGGCATGATAGAATGGAAGAAATTGAATAAAACTCGAGATTCTAAAGCAGAAATTGAAGAAGGTTGTCCCTGTGTATATCTCACCTCATTTGAGGAAACTTGATATAAGAGAGGTTGGCATGATAGTCATACAACATCTCGAGATTCTACAGCAGAAATTGAATAAAACTATAGTGAAATTTATGGCATAACTGCTCAAACAATTAGAGGTTATGATTATATTTGAAATTTTGTAAATTGGTTATATAGTAGGTACATTTCTTGCTAGACAAAATTTCTTACAATGAGGTGAGATATGCATAGATATACATGAATGAAAAATTGTCCTACCCCATGGGGTTCTATTGTCCATTTCTGATAGAGAATCACAATTTATTGCACGCCTTTGAATATTTTTCCCAGAAGCATTAGGTACACGAGTAGATCTTAGTACTGCATTTCATCAATGGACAGACGACCAGTCTGAACGTACTATAAGGATCTTGGAGGATATGTTGAGAGCATGTATTCTTGAATTTGGAAGTAATTGGGATGCTTAACTACCTTTAGCTGAACTTTCCTCCAAAAATAATTTTCAGTCTAGCATTCAGATGGCACGGTACGGAGCATTGTATGGTAGGAGATGTCATTCTCCTATTAGATGACTTGAAGCTAGTGAGACTAACTAATTGGGACTCAACTTGGTACAAGAAGCTATTGACAAGGTCAATTGATCAGGCAGAGATTGTTCAAAGCTCAAAGCAGACAAAAGTCTTATGTGGATAAGAGAAGAAGAGATTTAGTGTTCATAATTGGGGACAGAGTGCTCCTACGAGTCTCCCCTATGAAAGGCCTGATGCAGTTCAGGAAAAGAGATAAGTTGAGTCTGAAGTTTATGGGTTCGTACGATATACTTCAACAAGTGGAAGTTATGGCTTATTGTTGGAACTTTCTCCTAGTTTGTGCTGAGAAAATATATATATCAAACTCCTCTCAAGTGCTTGAAGCACCAACTATACCGCTTGATAAGAAGTTGTCTTACGAGGAGGGGCCAATAGCTTCTTGATAGACAAGTAAGAAAGCTACGGTAGCAAGAAATTATGTTCGTGAAGGTCTTATGGAAAAATCATACAGTTAAAGAAGCTACATGGGAAATGGAAGATGTTATACGAGTCAAATATCCTCATTTATTTCGGTCTACAAATACGTACTTGAGTTAAATTCGGGGACCGAATTTCATAAGATGGGGAGAATGTAATACCTCTCATTTAAAAACAAGGATAGTTAAGTAATTTTTTTAAAAAAAGGAGAAAAAACTAATAAAAGAAAAAAAAGGATAGTAGGATAGCCAACAGAAGTGGCGTAAGTGGAAACCAAAACAAGGGATTTGAGTCTTTAGTCTTATAGGACTTTAAAACACTAAAAAGAGAATTTGGGGAAAAAAAAGAGAAGGAACTGTTGCGGCTAAACCAGAAGCTATAGAAGAAAAAAAAAGAAGAGAAATCGACATGGAGAATAAAAAGGGAGGAGAAGAAGAAAGAGGTTGGAACCAAGCCACGAAAAATAGGTAACATGGTATTCTTATAATTTTGTTTCACTGGCATGAGTTTGTACATATTGTCATGGGTTGAGTTAAAGGGTAATAACACTGACTTGGATATGGAAGTACCAATTTATTGGATATGAGAATACCCATGAACAAGAATCAAATTTTTATTCGAGATAGGCTAAGTAATTAATTAGTCAGATTGGATCAGCTAGATATTTCAAAAGCTTGAGTAAGCCGACAAGATGCTTAGTACGTTTATGCTTGTACTCCTTTAATTTCATTAAGAAGATATAGAGATATAAATTCAATGTTATTATTTCCTGCAGGTTTCCAACATATTTAGTGCACCTTGTATTTACAAATTACTTATTACAGTTATAGCCCTCGCTAGTGGGAAGGTAGAACTAGCATACAGTTACAGTTTTCCCTCGAGTAGGGACCTACAGTTATATTTGACTCCTTTTACGAAAGGGTCTTCACAGAGATACAGATTACATGATCTTTTCTTGGAAACCTCCCAAACATAAGGAATTGATATGACATAGTGCTTACCGAGTTTATTACCGAATTATTAAATGACTTCTGTTACAGGAAACACATGATGAGACTGATTATTCTTACCGTTTTGAAAGGGCATTTTATATTTATGATAATTTCTGAATTTTATTATACAAGTATGTATTTTTAACTTGTCCCCAATAAAAAAAATAGTTGTGGTTAAGTGTTATTGCTCACTGAGCTAGCAACTCACTCGCCGTTATTTTTTTATACAGAGACAACAGTTGACGCGAGCGAGGATTTCGTCAATTAGAGTACACGAGTTGATAGTTCCTGGTGAGCCTGCACTTGTTCGCATGGGCGAAGAGTTTATTTATTGTTACTACATTTGTTTTGAACTCTTAGAGTTGCTCCATAGTCATTTTTATTAGTGTCATAAGTGTTCATTTGTTATATTGGACTAGTTACTAGTATTGCACGTTCTTTCCGTATTTTGGAGATGGGCTTAGTATTATTTTATTGATAAGGTTGGTAGTGTTGGTGAAAACTCGTTTTTGGTTAGTTCATGAATATTGTGGTTGATTTAGGTGAATATTGGTTGGTTGTTGTTTATGAGACAGGAAAACTTTTGAATAGTCCTAAAACGGGGGAAATTCTGTCCGATTTTCTGTAAAATATCGATGAGGCTTACTTGGGAGCACTTGCTCCTAAGCGCCGGTCATAATTCTAAATTGGGTTGTGACATTGGCATGATATAATGGAAGAAGCTCTTTGAGCATATAGGACCACGTACTGCACACCAACGCAAGCAACTCCCTATTCCCTTGTTTATGGAGTTGAAGCAGTCCTTCCACTTGAGCGTCAAATCCCATCATTGCGGCTTTTCATTCAAGAAGGCCTCACTGATGAAGAAAAATGCTCGGTTACGCCTTGAAAAATTGGAAGCTCTTGATGAAAAAAAGGCTAG
Organism: Nicotiana paniculata; assembly: GCA_005239505.1. Lineage (NCBI taxonomy): Eukaryota > Viridiplantae > Streptophyta > Magnoliopsida > Solanales > Solanaceae > Nicotiana > Nicotiana paniculata. The sequence goes on from ML324285.1 coordinate 26,554, forward strand.
AATCTCAACAAAACCTAGAATGTTATCAAACTCATTTGTCTCGATCTTTTAACAAAAGGGTGCACCATAGATCTTTCCAAGTGGGTGACCAAGTTCTTGTGGTCAAAGGCCTATTATTACCTCTCCTCGATCTAGGTGCAAATTCTCTACTAAGTGGGATGGATTATATATTGTACAAGAGGTATACTCAAGTGGCGCTTACAAGATAGTTGACTCAGAAGATTGCGGATTGGCCCTAACAACACTAACAATGGAAATTTCATGAAGAGATATTATCCTTGAAGAAAACAAATATGCTCCTTGCCGCATGAGCATAAACTGCATGTTACTCCTGGCCTGCAAGACTATAAACTGTGCACGGTCCAAAATAGTATCCGCTAAGTTGAAAACCTCGAAAGAGACGCCCTAGACAAAAGTTAGAACACGCAAAAAAAAGAGTGCTCTAGGTTGAAATTCTCGAAAGAGGCGGCCTAGACAAAAGTTAGGACAATAAAAAAAACTCACCCATTTCGAACTACAGTATGACTTGGTCCTCTCCACCGAGGTACGTAGGAAGCTTAGAGTTTCATTCTAAGTTTAGTCATATTAGTTCAAAAATACATATTACCCAAGGCATTATTTAAATGATGTATGATGGAATATAATTCACTTGATTTACACTTGAAAATTAAGATAACATGTATTCTTTTGTTGAACTCTCTGTCTTATTTTGATGGCTCAATGGGGGCAAGTCCTCCCTGTCAAATTGAGGTCTTTGATGGAATGATTGTAGTTTCTTCAATAAGAGGCTAAGTGATGTTTTAGACTTCAATACCACACAAGAAGATAGGTTACTTTGTGTGGTACCCAATTTTTGAGTGCTGTCTCAGTAGAAGAACCTGGTTCTTCTTCGTGTTCCAACTACTACTGTTGCGGAATAATAAAAAGTAGTAAAGAAAAAATACAGAGATTTTTACGTGGAAAATACCTGGCTCAAAGGGTAAAAAAACACGACCTACTCCTCAGTAGGATTTGCTCAACTCTTCACTAAAAACTCTGAGCCAAACAGACTTACAAAATAAACTCTTTTGTAATCCTAAGGATTAACTCTAACCCTTTGTAGTAACTAGTCCCTAGCTAATTTCTACACACCTCAAGTTAACTCTTAACTTGATCAATACGTACCTATTACAATTGCTTCTATGAAAGCTGAAAGATACAATATTAAAAACTCTTACTACAATCAACTAGACTAAATAAACAATCAGATGGAACTGGTTCTTCTAGTTGAATTGTAGCCTTTGCATCTCACAATGATTCTGCTAGCAAAAATAACTCTGGGAATTTTGCTTTCAGATTTTGATTCACTTCAGGTTTGTGCATCTTGAATTCCAGCAGAAATACATAAAGTATTTATAGAGTCAGTCGTTGAGCTTGTCTTCCCATTCCAGTTCAACTCTACATGGGTGAACCAATTCAAATCAAACTCAACTTCCTTTCTTTTGTTACTTTCCTTGCTGAATTCGTCTTCAATTAATCAGATCAGTTTGCAACCTTTTCGTATTAGGAGACAATCTCTTGGTTCATTGATATTTCATATTCAAAACATCTCCCAAGCATATACGGTTCATGTGCCATCTAGTTAGTTCAAGATGTGTGCTCTCATGGACCTGGTTCAACTGGTCAGCCTTTTGTCAATCTTCAAAACTATGTAGTGGCATGGGTCAACAAATTCCCCCTTTTTGATGATGAAAAACTCTGTACTTAATCATGTATACACTTCAAATAACTTTGTATGGTTTTGAGCATTAATCATAGAGAATCCAGGTTCATTAGGTTATAAATATCACTTTAAACTTTAAAAATAATTTGAAAAGCACAAATTAACTTCCCCCTTTTGGCATCATCTAAAAGTTTGCAAAATGATATACTTACCAGTTTTATTAATTATTACTCATGGCCATTGAGGCAACTGCAGGTGCAAAGCATGATTAATCAACACAAGAAACCAATAAATGTTAGCTAACTCAGAAATTGAGACAAGTCAATAACTAAAAGCAAAATTCATTGATAAGTAACGATAGTCAACCACCACATAGAAAACAAAAACAACCAACCATGAGCAAAAAAAAAAAGAACTGAAACTGATAACTGGTCTTAAGATGGTTGAAGCTCTAAGAAGCCTAAGGATGGGAAGGTGCAGTGGAGGTTGTGAACTTGGATTGTAGGAGAGACAACATTTGCTGAAGAACACCCTCGTTCTTTTCTTTCTCCTTTGCTAATTAAGCTCTAAGAGTATCCCGTTCTTCTTCAACCTCAATCACACGAGACTTTAAGCGAAGGATCTCCATATCCTTAATCTCGTTTTCTTGCACCAAAGTTCTAACTTTGCTGTTGACTGGTTGCTTCCTAGATGAACCAGGTTCATCCACAGGAACATTGACATTGTAGTCACATGTAAGCAAAGTTTCCTTCCCAAAATAATCTTTGGCCGTAGCCATCTCAGCCTTCTTTACTGGAACCCCAAAATGTGCAAGCACTGCTGTCAGCATGAAGCCATAAGGAATTGCGTGTGCCTTGGTTCCGTTCACCACTCTGTCAAGGAGTTGGATGATAAAAGTTGGACAATTAATCTGCTTTCCCCTGTACAAGCATTCCATCAAAGTAAGATCCATATAAATTTCCATGTGCCTTCTTTCTTATCTAGGCAGTAGGAACTTAATGACGAACTCAAAGAGTAGCTTGTGCTCGGGCATCATCTCACTCTTGTAAACCGGCCTGGGTTCAATCTCCTTCTCACTATCACTAAAGAACCTGGTGATGTCGATTTCTGAGGCTATCCCATCTAGATAAGGCCATATTTGCCTTGTATAGTCCTCATAGCCCTCAGCTGGTATGTTAAGATTAACACCCAATTCTTTGACATCAAAGGAAACCTCAATTCCTTTGACCATAGACGTGACCATGCCTTCCTTGACACTTGAATTCCCCATAAACTCTACCAACTCAACTCTTTCCAACCTGCCTTCCATGCGAAGCACCAGGTCCTTCCAGCCTTGTACCTCCAGAGTTTCCATTAGATATTGCATACCAGGCTCCTCTAAATCCTTCACCCGCTTGCCCTTTAGTATTGTTCTTTTTCCAAACATGGTAACCCTGTCAGTCACCACTCCAATTTCCTTCTCCTCTTCTCCACTCCGGTGTGCATCATCATCATAAACAACTTTCACTCTCTTTGGCTTGGCCCTGGTCTTCTTAACAGATTTTGTTGGTGCGCAGACAGCCTAGCTGACTTCTTTGAAGAAGCCTTAGCCTTTGTGGATTTTGGTGTCTCAGCCACACCTGGAGCAGGTTTCTCCTCCTGTTGGACCAGGTCCAACCCAGTTTCTTCAATCTCAATAACCTCAATAGGCTCTCCATATTTTGCTTTTCCTTTTACTGCCCTCTTCTTCTTGCTCTCCTTCAGAGCCTTTTCTAATTTTTCTTCTTCTTCTCTCACAGTGCTACGAATAGCTCTAACTTTTGGAGCAGAAACATCAGCAACTTCAGAAATTTTCCTTTTCTTTGAAGGAACTGGGTGAGTTGCCTTCTTGGGTTTCTGACTCCTTCTTCTCTTGGGGTTATAAGACTCCCCCAGTTTTCTCAATCTTTCTGCCAATTTTTCTTCCCCCGATGAACCAGGTTCATCTATAGCTTTCTTCAGTCTTGCAAGACCTGTTGCAGCTTCCTCTATTATACTTCCCCCTAAATCAGTGACTTCTTCTCCCATAGTTTCAGGAATGGGGCCACAGATAACCAGCGTGGCACCATCCTCCCTAGATCCCCTCACATCTTCTTCTCCCTTTCTCTCAAGAATTCTTTCTTTTCTCCCACCCTTCTTTCTTCCAGGTATTTCGACATCAACAACAGACCCTACCAACACGAATCTTTTATCAGCAGAAGTAAGTTCAGAATCGATTTCAAGATTACCTTTTTCAGAACTGGTTGAGCCAGGTGCTTCTTCCTCATTAGCTGATTTGAAGGACTCATTAAATGAATCTGACTTAGTGCCTTTGTCTGCTTTAATAAGATCCTCCAAGAATTTTTTCCTAGCCCCAGAAACAACAGATTTTCGGGCAAGAACTTTAACACGACGATTCTTGGGGGCAGGAGTAGGGTTTGGAGTGGGTTTAAAAATGGGTGTGTTTTCAGGGGATGATGGAATTTTTGGTGATTCGGAGCTGTAAACAGATGGATAATTGGTGACTAATTCAGAATTTCCTCCATTGTAATCAAGATTAGGTGAGGAATTAGATGAGGAAGCTGGTGGATGTGAAGACATTTTTTTTTCTTTGTTGAGAGGAAAAAACGAGTTTTGCAGGTTTTGGGTAGTGTAATATGAGTTAAACTTGGTTTAAAGGAAGCTTTATGAAGAGAGGAGTAATGATTACCTTTTATAACATATGGCCATTAATTTTACAACGGATAAAAATTTATTCAAGTGGAAGTCTAATGGTTGTAGGAGTGTCCTTGATTTGACGGTTAAGTGTTCCCTATTTTTAGGCTAATTGAGTGTTGACGTGACTTCTTGGAACGGGTTCATTTATGGATTAGTACAAAGACTTAGGAATGAACCAATTATGGATAGACTCCTGCTCATGTGTGACTGTAATTGAATTACTATATGGAGAAGAGTACGTATCTTGTCAGTCAGATGAATCATCGTAGATGAACCAACTTCATGTTGTTTGAAATCTTTAAATTGCCTCAATTTACAAAGATAGATAAAAATTATTAGTATCCAGGGAATCATATTAATACATGGACATGAGTATGGCAATAAATACATAATGCTGAGCAATTATTAATTTGATTAGTACCTAATTAAAATTTTCTAGCCAAAAATTCATTTATATAAAAAATTTCTTTCTCTTGAATCAGGTGATCTTAATCATCCCTAATTCCAGCTTGTTTTTCTCAAAATGCTCCCTACTAAGTGCTTTAGTGAATATATAAGCAATTTGATGATCAGTAGCACAAAATTCGATTGCGATCATTCTTTTTTCATAGTTATCCCTTAGAAAATGGTGTGTAACATCTATGTGCTTAGTCCTTTTGTAATGGACCGGGTTCTTCGTCATACTAATAGCACTAGTGTTATCACAAAATATAGAAATGCATCCCACATCAATACCAAAGTCCATGAGTTGTTTTTTTATCCATAACAACTGGGCACAGCATGAGGTTGCAGCCACATATTCAGCCTCAACAGTAGACAAGGTTACTGAATTTTGTTTCTTGGTTTCCCAAGACACAAGGCATGAACCCAAAAACTGAGTCATACCTGAAGTAATTTTCCTGTCAACCAGGAATCCTACATAATCAGAATCAGCATATCCTACAAGGTCGAAATTACTACCTTTAGGATAGCAAAGGCATAAATCAGTGGTGCCTTTCAAATATCTCAAAATTCTCTTTACTGCAGTGAGGTGGGACTCCTTTGGATTTGCCTGAAACCTAGCACACAATCCCACACTGAACACAATATTAGGTCTGCTGGCAGTGAGAAACAATAGAGACCCAATCATCCCTCTATAAATCTTCTGATCAACAGATGAACCAGGTTCATCCGCATCCAATTTTGTAGTTGTGGCTATGGGAATGTCTATTTCTTTTGAGTCTTCCATTTTAAACTTCTTGAGCAATTCTTTCACATACTTTTGTTGGTGGATCATTGTTCCATTTGGGTTTTGCTTAATTTGCAAGCCTAAGAAAAAGTTTAGCTCAACCATCATACTCATCTCAAACTCACTTTCCCATTAGCATAGCAAATTCCATGCTCAATTTCTAAGAAGTCGCTCCAAATATGATATCATCCACATATATTTGCACAGCCAGAAGATCCTTACCTTTTCCCCTTAAGAACAAGGTACTATCAATTTTGCCTCGTTTGTACCCATGTTCTAGCATGAATTTTGATAATCTTTCGTACCATACTCTTGGTGCATGTTTGAGACCATATAGAGCCTTGTCGAGTTTGTATACGTGGTCAGGTGAATCCTTGCTTTCAAAAACTGGAGGCGGATTGACAAATACATCTTCCTTCATATAGCCATTTAGAAAGTCACTCTTAACATCCATCTGATGAAGAGTGAATTCCATGTGTGCAGCAAATGCTATAAGAAGTCTGATTGCCTCCAGTCTTGCCACAGGGGCAAAGGTCTCATCATAGTCAATTCCTTCTTCTTGACTATATCCTTGAACAACTAATCTTGCCTTATTCCTTGTAACAGTTCCATCCGCATCGAGCTTGTTCCTGAAGACCCACTTGGTGCCAATTACTGATCTGTCTAGTGGCCTGGGTAC